>JAQQSW010021686.1:0-10612 GCA_028646575.1 Pseudocheirus occidentalis
TTAAAGTTCTGCAATACCTGCAACTAGGAATTAAGATATACAGCGGCTGTGGCAGGGAGAGCCTCCCTGCCCTACCAGAAAGTAAGAGAGCAGAGCAGGGGAGGGGCTTTACAGTGGAATTTCTGTTTTAGGGTTGGGGCAGGGGAAAGATGGGGAGAAAATGTGTAATTCAAAAATGTCATGAAAATGAATGACGTAAAGAAGAAAACAAATAAAAAATATATCATGAAAAAAAAAGAATGGTGTCAGATACTATTCTAAGTCCTAAGGACATTCTAAGTCCTAAGGAAAAGAAAAAAAAAGTATTTACTCTCATAGAATCCAGAAAATTTTAAATAAGCAAATAATTAGGAAAAAATATTTTTGAAGGGCCAGTTCATTATTTCTGGTCCCTTAATTGATGGATATCAGGCTAAAAAAAATATAACTGGAATCTCTATGAAGTTTCATTGTAATATTTTAAAAGTATCATTATTAACTTGAGCAATGTAGTGGAGCAGAGAATAGTTTTTTTTGTATTGTAAAATTCTCAAATGGGCATAAGAATTGCTCTTCAAAAATTTAAATTTACCTTGAAGTCCTGTAAAAAAGATCTGGATTTATTATTGTCATATTGGGGAACTCATTTCCCCTCTCTGGTCCTCAGTTTCCTCATCTGTAAAATGAAGGTGTCAAACTAGGTGATGTACAAAGTCCTTTTCTTCTCCAAACCCTTTGATTTCATGAAGTTGGGGTGAGTCTTTTGTTGTTGTTGAGAAGAGAGAATATGATAAACAATAGTTTTTAAACTGGAATAGACTATAACTGAATTTACACAAATATAGTTTTCATAACACAAATTATAACATTGGTGGAAGAGAGATTCTTTTTTGCCCTTTCCTCGTATGTATTTTTTTTAATTGCAACAAATGCAATTAAACATTTAAGGCCTTGAGCTATTATGTAAGAAGAATTCATACCAAAGTAAGGGCACTGAGCCTTTAGGCTCATGCCTAACACTAACATAGAGCAAGTATGAACTGTTACCCAATGCTTCATGCTCCAACGTGTCTTCTTTACTAATTGGAGTAGCAAGTACTAGGATTTGCTGGGATTTTTTCCCTGCCTAACATCTCCCTTCATTCTTTAAACAGAATACTTACAAAGAAATCCAAAGAACAACAATGGAATATTAACTCATAAAGATCACCCTATCCCCAGGTGTTACTTCGAAAACAGCAGCCTTCAATTCTTCATTTGTCCTGAAAAAACCTCGCCTGACCTATCAAAGCTTTGTTTCTGGAATACTCAGAGTTTGGTTGTCTATGGTAATCAAGTGCCCTTGAAAAAAGTGCAGTTTGAAGTTTATTTTTTATTTCTGCTTTATTTTTTTACCCTTTCCCTCCCACTTTCATTGACCCCCTTTTAAAAATTTTAAAATATATTTTATTCTGAATTTAGGAAATAAAACAAGCATTTCTATAACACAGCAGAATAGAAAAAAAAGATGAGTGTATATTAAACTGCAAACCTATTAAGTACAACTTGCTATTCCTTTTAAATACATAATAAAGTTATCCTGCAACGTTTTTTCCTTTTTTTCCCTCTCCCCCTCCTGCCCTAGAGATGACTACCATTACACACACACACACACACACACACACATACACACACGTGTGTGTGTATATAGATATATATATTTAAATATATGTAAAACCATTCTGTACATACTTCTATTTATTGGTTCTTTCTCTGGATGCAGATAACATATTCCTTTATATGTCCTTTGTAGCTAATTTGGGTATTTCTAATAGTCAAAATTACTTAGTCATTCAACTTTACCTTTTTAGAGGACCTAACGCTCCTAATGCATCTTCTTTTCTCTATCAAAATCTGCTTTCAATCAAGAAAATTTTTATTTTGCCCATATTGATGGGCAGCTAGGTGATGCAGTGAATAGAGCACTGGCCCTGGAATCAGGAGGACCTAAGTTCAAATTCAGCCTCAGACAAAACTACCTGTGTGACCTCGGGCAAGTCACTTAACCCTAATAGCCCCTCAAAAACCAATGAACAAAAAAAAGAATCTGATGTTGTTTATGTATACTATAAGATGAAGAAGATAAATTCAACATTTTAACTCTTTGAGTTGCTGCTGTGCTGTGCTGTACTGGGAAAAGTGTTGGTCAAAAGATCTGAGTTTGGCTCAGAGATCTGATACTTTCTGGCTGTATAACTTTGGTTAAGTCACTTTGCCTTTGTGTGCCTTGGATTCCTCATTTTTAAGAAGAGAATAATATTTGAACTATCAAATGAGATAATTTTTAAAGATTTCAAACACTTTATAAACTTTAAAAGATTTAAGTATCCACAATTATTATAATGTACCACATAGAATTGTTATGAGGAAACTTTTTGGTAAACCTTTCAAAATGTCAGATAATTATATAAATTTTAGAGGCAGAATGGCATGCTTGGATAGGCTATTGGCCTTTGAATCAGGAAGATTTGGTTTCAAACCTTGTCTCTGACATTTACTAGCTATGGGATCCTGGGTAGGTCACTTAATTTCTATGTTCTTCCAAATTCTTAAGATTTTAGCTGCAAAATTAGAATAGACTACAATCTGTCTTGGTAGAGAGAATTCCAACACCAGAATTTCCTACAACAACAGAATTATAGATCTTTTGAATATTTGCACTTAATTGAGAATTACTTACATGAGATTAGTGCCTGAGCCAGGCCTGCATCTGTAATTCTGGTTGAAGCTGATGAATTGTTTCAGCCCAGGAGTTCTGAGATGAAGTGGAGCTAAACTAATCGGTTATCTGCATTAAATCTGGCAGTAATATGAAGCACTCCTAGAAGTAGGGAAGGAAAGAAGTTGAGTGGGTTGTGTAAGGGTCATCCCCACCAAGTGTGAAACAGTTGGTTGAAACTCTTGTACTGATAAGTAGTGGGATACTGCCAGAGTATGGCTGCTGTACTTCTAGCCTGGGGAAGATAGGGAGAGAGATCCACTATTTAAAATATAAGAAAAATAAAAACTGAGTGTGGCATATAGATGCTTATTAAATAATTTTTATTGGTTGATTTCTATGATGAGTTTTACCCTCAAATCCATTTTATTGGCAAAGGTAACAAAAAAATAGGGCTATTTTTAAGTGGGTAAAATAGGTAAAGTAAGAAAAACCAGGAAAACAATTTACACAGCAACAAAAATTTTTTAAAAAATCTTTAATTGTACAATGAAATGGTTTTTAAAAAATTTTCCCCACATAAAGGAATATCTAGGACTAAGAGCAATTGGGAGAGTTGTTTGGGAAAGTAAGAAGCCGTGAAATCATTCCAAGTAACTTTGTTTATGACCAGAGGTGTGCTGGAGCTAATTTCCATGAGTCAATTTAAAAATTTTAAATATGAACATCTACACCTCAAAAATTAGCAGAAACTCCACACCAGAGCTTTATTTCAATGGAAATGGAAAAATGCAAGACAACCACCACCACCATCACAACATTAATCCTGAATGGTATAATTTACTGACAAAGCTAGATCCCTTAGAAGAGTCGAAAAATGCACTTTATTCCCAACATTGCAAAGGGGTAGGGTTAGGAATCTTGAATATTGCATGTATTGTCAAAAATTGTTGGTGTATTGATTGGTTTTGATGAACTGCTTTTTTCCCTTTCTTTTTTTGATATTTGTTACATGGGAGAGCTTTCTTGCTGAAGGAGGGGGGGAGAGAGATATATTTGGAAATGAAGACGATGTAGAAGAAAAGATAACCAAAAAATAAAATTGTGAAAAAGATAGGGTTAGAAAACACCTTGAAAGCTCAACCTCTTGCTGTCAGGCAAGAGATACCAAAGTTATCATCAGTCAATCAACGAGTAGTTTATTGAGAGACTATGTAAGGGACTGTAGATCGAGGTGGAGCAAATACACAGAACTATGATAGAAGTTTCTGGTTTCAAGGAGTTCATATAGAGGATCTTTAAATTAATTGTCATCTGTAATTATGTAATAGAAAAAGCAAAGGATTTATAATCAGAGAATATGGGTTCAAATCTCACTTCTGCCATCTACTACCTCTGTGATATTGTTCAATTGTTTTCATTTGTGACCTAGTCTTTGTGACCCCATTTGGGATTTCTTGGCAAAGATACTAGAGTGGCTTGTCACTTCCTTCTGTAGTTCTTTTTATAGATGAGGAAACTAAGGCAGAGTTAAGTGACTTTCCCAGGGTCATACAGCTGTTAAGTCTGAGGCCAGAGTTGAACTCAGGAAGTTGTCTTCCTGATTTCAGACCTAGCACTCTATCCATTGTGTCACCTAGTTGCACCCTCTTTTCCACCCCCACACAGTAAAGAATGTTCTTCAATAAGTTATTTCCCATGCACAAGCTAAAATCATTCAAGATTCCCTTAAAGGTTTAATAGCAAAGATGAGTCCGTTAAATAACTTTTTGATTATGAATATCAAATAAGGCAAAAAAATAGGTAAATATATGTTCATTAAAGATTTTTGCCACTGTCACAAAGTCCAGCACAGTATTCAAATTGAAGATCTTGACCTATTAATTACTAATCTTAGAACCAAATCATTAACCAGTTCCAAATCCACCTGGCTGATGATGATTTTGTCAAACGCTTTGTTGAAATCCATGTGTACTACAGCTATTGCATGGCAGTCTTATAATGACATCAAGAAAGGAATTAAGGTAAATTTGGCATCATCTGTTTGTTTTTATTTGTTTTTGGAGGCAACTGGGATTAAGTAATTTGCCTGGGGCCACACATCTAATAAGTGTGTGAGGCTGAATTTGAACTCAGGTTCTCCTGACTACAGGCTATCTATTGAACCATCTGGCTGCCCCAAGGCATCATCCCTTTTTGATGGAGCCATGCAAGTTTACAGGTCTTATTGCTTCCCTTCTAAATGCTTACAACCCAACCCTTTAATAATACCTTCAAAAATTTTGTCAGAATTGAAATCAGGGTCACAAATGTACAGTTTACAGTATCTTCCTACTTAAAAAAAAATGGAATGGTGCCATTCTCTAGTTTTATGGCACCTCTCCTGTTCTCCATGATCTTTTAACTTTGTTGTCTTCTTCTGGTTCTATGTTTTGATCATCTTTGTCACCAAAAAACGATTGTATAGTTTGATTTCACTTTCTCTGTTTGCTCATCTTCCCAGCCAATTACTTGACTTCTGCGTTCTTTGCCACAGCAGAACTCTGCTTCCAGAGTGGAGGGTGCTGTGTTCCAAATTCCTGGGGGTTTGCGCAGTTGTCAGAGCTTCTTCTAGGCACCTGCCTCAGAACTGTGAGGAGGTCTGCCTTTCCACAGTCTCAACAAGCCAGAGTCTGCCATGCCAACCCACCTCACCCCAAGACCGCCCCCTAATACTGTGATCCAGATCCAAGCAGGGCAAAGCAAGAGCAATTACCCTCTGGAGAGTAGCTTGGTCCCCCCATGATCTGTAGACTGGAGCTCAGGAGGTAGCCACTGAGGAAGCTGCAGCCACTTTGACCACCTCTGCTACCCCAGGGGTAGGGACCAGACTCTCTTCTTTTACCCAGGATCAAGAGAGTTCCCCAGTGACCTTATACTTTCTCTTTGGCATATATGGATTAAGAAGTTTGGAAACCACCATTGCTGCCAGTGAATCAATCCCCTAAAATCTGCTCTGGAGCAGCTCACACAGGACTGTGTTCCACTCCCAGCTTGGTGCAACAGACCCTTCCTGTCGGCCTGCCAGGCTGCTTTCAGTGGGCTATTTGTTTCTCTCTGTCGTTTTGTGGGTTCTGTAGCACTAAAATTTGTTTAGAGTCATTTTTTACAGGTATTGGAGGTGGCTGGAGGGTGAGCTCAAGTGAGTTTCTGTTTTTTCTCTGCCATCTTGGCTCTGTCCCCCCTCTCCATGATTTTTTAAAGGCAACTGAGAACAGATCAATAGTCACATCAATCAGGTCTTTCAGAATATGTCTTGTGACTTAAACTCATTGAGGTTAGCTAGGAACTGTTTTGCTATCTCCTTGTTCATCTTGTACTTCACTTCCCTAGTAACCCATTTTTCTTCTATTCTTTTACAGCCAAAGATCATTCTCTACAATAGAGAAAATGGATGTGAAAAGGGGAGTCAAGTACTACAGTTCTTCTGTCTCTTCTTCCCTCCCACTATTCTCTCATCATCATCATCCTATCTATTCCAAACAATGGTTATATAGTCCCTTCTTTTCCTCTCACCACCACTATGACTTTAAGAAAACCCCTTTTTTTGGTTCCTTGCCCTTTGTCCTTGTAAAGCAATAAGTAGATATTTGTTGAAGTTTCCACATTATATTTAGCATTAAATGTAAAGAAGCCTTCTTTCATCATGTGAAACTAAAGCACAGGAACTAGAATTAGAGGCACCAAGAAGTAAACTATGCTGCCCATGTAATTGAGGATAGGACGTTAAAAATCTGGGTGCCTCAGTTTCTTCACCTATGAGGCTAGACTAGAAGACCCCTGAGATCTCTTCCAGATAATTCCTACAATGCAATAGTTGTATGATTCTCTTTCATCCTTGGAGTTGATTCCATTAAGGACAAAAATACATCCTTAGTAGATGGCAAAGGCCCTATTTACTTAATTTAGTATTTATAAAACTCAATATATGTTTTGTTTTGTTTTAACTTCTTCAAACAGGTCAGCAATAGACTTGTCCCAATAGACTTGTTATGGTCTAAACAGTCACTGGGGTGACACTTTTATCTTTGCCATTTCAGTCTCTAAATTTATCATATAACCAAGGTAAGATTGTCAGACAAGCAATCTTCAGTAAGTAACCCAGGCTGCACTCACTCAATGTACTTTCTCCACTGCAGCTAAAACCAAGCCAAGAGCATGACACACTGGTCTAAAGGTCCTGAAAACAATGTCATTTCCAAGTTTCTCTTTGAGATGTTTATTTGGAAGCCTGGGAGATTTTTTTAATTACTCTATTTTGGACATGAAAACACTATACCAGAGAACTAGAATGATAAATTTGGATTCTAGTCTCAGAAAAATAGAGAATTTCTGGCACTGGGTCAATTGAACAACAAAACTGGCCACTTGTCTCCCCATTCCCTAGGTTAGTGAAGCCTTTCTTTTTAAAGCAACCCCAGCTCCCAAGAAATAGTTCTACCACAAGAAGAGCAATCAAGTTAAGAATTTGACCATGAGAAAAGGACCCATATGTACAAAAATATTTATTGTAGCTCTCTTTGTGGTGGCAAAAAACTGGAAATTTAGGGGATGCCCATCAATTGGGGAATGGTTGAACAAGTTGTGGTATATGAGTGTAATGAAATACTATTGTGCTATAAGAAATGGGAAGGAGATGGACGTCATAATTACGTGGAGAGGCTTATACAAACTGATGCTAAGTGAGAAGAGCAAAACCAGGAAAAATTTGTACACAGTCATATACAATCATATGTGTGACAACCAGCCTTGATAAACTGGACTCTTCTCAGCCACACACAGAAAAAGACAACTCTACGAGTCTCAGAATGGAAGGAGATATCTACATTCAGAGAATGATCAAGAAAGACCAGAGTTTAAATGGAGACTGAAGCAATATATGCTATCATTCTTTTCCATGTTTGGTTTTGTTTCTTTTATTCCCATTGTTCACTCCATTGGTTACAACGCTTCTATACAACCAGACTATTGTACAATGTGAAAGTGTTTGCAGATCCTATACATAATTGTATGCCACCATGGGTGGGTGGGGGAAGGGAGGGGAGAAAATCTGAAACTCAGGTAATTATGGAACTGAATCTTGTAAACTATAAGTAAATAAACAAGTCAATTTAAAAAAAAAGATTTTGACCACGAAGCTAAGGTGGCTTATGGTTCCCCGGCATCTTGGGTCAGACTCATTAAGAGCCTACACTTTGCCTGCTCATGTTAGCTTCCCACCTATCACTGCTAAATGGATTGGTGTCCAGAAGTTGAGAGACAGAGAGAGAGAGAGAGAGAGAGAGAGAGAGAGAGAGAGAGAGAGAGAGAAACAGAGACAGAGACACAGAGACAGAGGCAGAGACAGAGACAGAGAGGGAGGGAGAAGGGAGAGAGAAACTATTCTGCCTATGAAATTGAGGATATGACATTTAATCTGTGGGTACCCCAGTTTCTCCACCTATACTATGAGGCTAGATTAGAAGACCCCTGAGATCTCTTCCAGCTAATTCCTACAATCCAATAGCTGTATGATTCTCTTTCATCCTTGGAGTTGATCCCATTAAGGACAAAAATACATCCTTAGTGGATGACAAAGGCCCTATTTATTTAATTTACTGTCAAGTATTATCTACTTACTTACTTACCAGTACTATTACTTAGTTATTTACTACAAAGAAGGGAGAGAGAGAATAAGAGACAGAGAGAATCAGGGAGAGACAGAGAGAATTAAACAGAGAAAGAATCTAAGAGAGAGAGAAGTTACTCAGGATAATAAACTTATATCTAAATTTAATTTACACTTTGAGTATATATTAGTGTATATCATATATGTATACTTATATGTACAAAAATACATATATACACATATATTCATATATATTTTATGTTCTGGCAGAGTATGGTAGAGTCCAAATTAGGATCACCTGATAACCTGGGTTCAAATCCTTCTTCCGAGATATACAAGCTAGGTGACTCTGGGCAAATCACTCAGCCTCTCCAGCAAAGTAAGACATAATCTCACTAAGTTTTGGTTTCTTATTCTATCACCCCTCTCCCCGTTTGTATTATTGGACTGTAAACTCCTGGAGGGCAAGACCACATTTTATCTAATCATTATCCAGCACTAAGCACAGTACTTATGACACATTTAATAAATGATCATTATATCAGGTTGTATTGTGATTTCATTTAGGGTATTCCCTCTACTTGAACAAAACAAAAATTGTTCATGCCTCAGTGGATGGTTAATGAGTTTCTGTTTCCAAAACATTATCTTTATATGATCAGCTTTTTGAAGGGTAGCTGGGTATGGTGGATAGAGGGCATAACTTAAAGTCTGAATGGTCTGAGTGAGTTCAAATTCCATCTCAGACATTTACTAGCTGTGTAACCCTTGGAAAAATCACTTAATCTGTGCCTCAGCTTCCTCATCTGTAAGATGGATATAATAATAACACCTACTTCCCTGTCATAAGCATCAAATGAATTAACATTTACAAAGCACGGTGCAAATCTTAAAGAGCTATATAAGTGCTAGGCACCAATATATTATTATTATTATTAAAAAGAAGAGGGGGTACTTCTAACTTTAACTAAGTTGGTATTTTGGCAACAGATGAACTCATTTATACTGGGAACTTTTCTCATTTGTTTGGCCCTTGTAGGATATGGGCTTCAATGGCATAGCCTCAGAGAAAGCAAGGTCACTTCCATATCGGGATAAGGTATCCAAAGAGAGCATTAATAGAGGAATGAGAAAGACTTCACACAGAAAGTTCACACTGAGCTGAGACTTGAAGGAAGCCAGCAAAACCAGGAGGCAGAGATGAGGAAGGAGAACGTTCAGTGCCTGGGTAGCAACCAGTATAACTGCACAGTCAACGCAGAAACTTTTTTCTTTTCTTTTTTTTTTTTTTGAAGTGTGACAAAGATGCTGGTGTCTTTGCTCTCAGAATATGAGGGTATGAAGGGGCCAGATTATGAAGAGCTTTAAAAGTCAAGAAAGGTTTTTATATTTGATCACAGAGGCAATTATATACCCCAAAAATTACATAATGTGGGGGGTTCATATGGCCAGACCTGTTTTAGGAGGATCACTTGGACAGCTGAATAGTAGATGGATGGGAGTGGGGAGAGACTTGTGGCAGGTAGACCAAACAGGAGGCTACTGCCATAGTCCAAGTGTGAGTTGAGGAGGGTCTGTACTGGAGTGGTGGCCACATCAAGAGGAAAATAGAGGGCGTGTTTTACAAAGATAGAACTGGCAGAATTTGATAAATGATTGGATTGGATGGGAGAGGATGAGAGACAGCAAGAAATTGGGGATGAAGACTAAGTTATGAATTGGGAGGGGTAACCCTCTACAGTAACAGAGAAGTTAGAAAGAAGGGAAGATTTATTAGGAAAGACAATGGATTCAATTTCAGACACATTGAGTTTAAGATATCTAGGGAACATCCAATTTGAAATGTACAGTTATAAACTGAAGATGGGAAACTGGAGGTCCAGAGAGAAGTTAGTGTTGGAAAATAGGGTTGGGAGTCATCTACATAAAGATGATCATTATGACCATGAGAGCTGATGAGATCAGTATGGAAGGAGAAGAGAAAAGAAGAGGGCCCAGGACAGAGCCTTGTAGGAAAATCATGGTTAGTGGGAGTGACCTGGAGGAGGATCCATCAAAGGTGACAGAGGAGTGTTCAGACAAGCACAAGGAGAACAAGGAGACATAAATGTCATGGAAACCTAGAAAGAAGAGAGTATTGAGGAGAAGGTGTATCAATAATGAGATATTCACAACACCCATGATGGTTATGAATATGCTGGTATAGTTTTGGATCACAAAATGTAGCAAACTCTCCACATGGAAGGCAGAACCAAAGTCTTTATTCAGAAACCATAACACTGAGTCCC
>JAQQSW010021687.1:0-10612 GCA_028646575.1 Pseudocheirus occidentalis
AGATTTCATATTCTAACCTAAACAAATTTTACAAGGGGGAAAAGTTATTCCTTTCTGCAGATAGCAGTTGCTATCATAGTAAGCATGATAGAACAAATATTTAACTTAGATTTAACTTCTTTATTATCTTTCAGGTTTACTGAATTCCCACCAAGATGTCCTGCCAACAAAGCCAGCAGCAGTGCCAGGCCCCTAAGTGCCTCCCAAAGTGTCCTCCCAAGTGTCAGACCCCCAAGTGCCCACCAAAGTGCCCTCCAAAGTGTCCTCCCAAGTGTCCTCCCAAGTGCCCTCCCCAGGCTCCCTGCCCTCCTCCAGTCTCTTCCTGCTGTGGCTCTAGCTCTGGAGGATGCTGCAGTTCTGGGGGATGCTGTGGTTCCAGCTCTGGGGGATGCTGCAGCTCTGGCTCTGGGGGTGGCTGCTGCCTCTTCTCCCATCACAGAAGATCCCACAGACGCAGGCACCAGAGGTCTGACTGCTGTGACAGTGGCAGTGGGCATAGCCAACAATCTGGGGGCTGCTGTGGAAGCTCAGGGGGCTGCTGTGGGAGCTCTGGGGGCTGCTGCTGATCATTGGAATCCCTACACTAACAATCCACAATGTAGAACTCAAAGCTAATGATCCCCCATCAGATTGTGACAGCCTTTCCTTCCCAAATGTACATCTTGCTCTCCAGCCACTATTGACTGTATCCCTTGAATCTGCCTGACATTAGATCCAGTGGGTCACTGACCATTTGCACCAATAAAATAAAATACATGGTCTTTATCTGGTGATGATTGTTTTGCCTCCAATACTGGACAGTGCCTTTCACCTATAATCTAAATGTTCTGGTTTAAGACACAAAGTCATTTTTTTGGAGTAAACTGTCAGAGTTCGCAGCTCTTACTTCCAAAAAAGCAGGAATTGATCTCATATTTGATATGCCATAGGAATCAGGTGTCATTGAAAAGGCCAGAAGGATCTGCTCTGCACCTGATAGAGAGTTATCACAATCCCTAAGTGTCTAAGACCATCATGGTGGGATTTCAAATCCATCAATTAAGCAGCAAGGATTTGCATATACCTGCTACATTCTACGTACTGTGTCAGCAATGGGAAAGAATAAAAAGGAAGCAGTCCCTGCCCCTGCCCAGTAGAAAGTCAATCCTCCTGGGGAAACAACATATACATAAGTGAGACTATATAGAATGTGTTGCATAAATGCAGATGATTTGAGGAGGGTGAGTGATAAGAGCCAGAGAAATGAAGAAAGGATGAATGTAGAAGGTGATGCTTGAGCTGCTTCTTGAGAAGAACAGTGAGTCCTAAGAGGGGGAGGGGAGGACAGGAGATGGAGGGTCAGAAGTGAGGGAAAACAGGAAGACCTATTTGGCTGGACCACACCATGCACAAATGGTAGTGAGCTACATAATAAATCTCAAAGGGAAGGTTAGGACTACCTTCTGAAAGGCTTGAAATGTCAATGCAGAGTTTACAATTTATCCTGGAGGTAATAGGGAGGTGCTAGACTTTAAAGTGTAGGGGAATTACTGGTCGGAGCTATGTTTTAGAAAGCTCGTTGCTGGCTGGGTAGAAGATGGATTTAGAGGGAAGGGATGGGCTGAAAAATCAATTAGAGAGCTATTGTGATATATCAGGTGATAGGTGATGAGGGTCATAACTAGGGTAGTGGCTATGTAAGCAGAAGAAAAGGGACAGATACTAATGATGTTGTAGAGATAGAAATGACACAAAACTCAGGAACCAAATGGAAATGTGAGGTGAGGGAGAGTGAGAAGTCAAGGGTAGCTCAGAGATACAAAGCAGAAAGACTAGAAGGATGGTGGCATCTTTGCATCCCTATTGTCTAATGCAGGACCTGGTAGCTGTCGTTTAATAAATGCTTGCTGATTGACGGATTAATTGGTGCCTTCATCAGATATATAGAAGTTTTGAAGATGGGTGTTATTTTGAGGAAAATGTTCTATTTTGGACATATGTTGAGTTTGAGATTTCTATTCCATTTTAAAGTATCTAATAAGAAGTTAATGATATGAGACTGGAGATAATATTGTTATTTGTTGCTGTTCAGTTTTTTCAGTTCTGTCCTATTCTTCATGATCCCATTTGGGGTTTACTTGGCAAAGACACTGGAGTGGTTTGTCATTTCCTTCTCCAAGACATATGCTAGGGCTAGATGCAGAGATCTGGAAATCACATGCACAGAGATATTAATTGGAATGAGGGGAGGAGATGAGATTACCAAGTAAGAAGATCTGGGCAATAGTAACTGCTTTCATACTTCTAATGTGGGATAAATGGGGGCAGGGTGGGACAGTAGAAAGATTGCAAAAATAAAGTCTCAGGACAAGAGTTCAAATACTGACTCTGTCACCAGGCAGGTCATTTAACTCCTCTATGTTTCCTCATCTACAAAATGAGACCAATGACTAAAGAATCTCTAAGGTCTATTGGGCTCAACTTCTGTCTTTGATCTATCCTTTAATCAATAATTTTCTGACTTATGAATGAATTAATAAAGTGTTTATTAAGTATTTACTATATACAAGCACTGTACTAAGTTCTGGGAATACAAAGAGAAAAGTAAGACTGTTCCTATTCTCAAAGATTCTGATGCTGGAGATAATACAAATGGAAGGTTTTGGCTCCAAGTGAGTTAAAAAGACCCCATGGTCCTTAGGGTGGAGTGCCACAACAGACGGATGGCAATATTTAGTGCCCAGTCATCTCTCTTAGGATATGCATAGATGCCAAGTAGCCAATCAACTTCTATGAAATACACTTCGACACTAGAAATCCAAACATTGATAAAATCAAAAGACTATTCCCTCTAACCCCCAACAAATCCCCAATACAAAACAAAGCTAATTCGATGAATACACATATATGCATGCCTATATATATGCATATATATGCACATATATATTTCTAGAGATCAATTTTAATTAAATTTTTTATTTTTACTTTTATATCATCTAGATTTCCCCACTCTTCCTCCCAGAAAGTCATCCCTAATAAGAAATTTTTCAAAGAAAAGAGAAAAATATTTATCATAGCTGATCAATACATTTAAAGATCTTACATTATAAGTAATATTCCATATCCAAGGATCCCAACGTCTGCAAAGGAGTGAGGGATTTTTATCATCATTATTTTTGGGGAAGTGGCATTAAACTTACTCTTTATAATTTTGTAACATTAAGTTTTAATGACTTTGTGGTTGGTATTTTTATTTACATTGTCATAGTAGACAGGAATTCAGGTAAATAGAGTTCTGGACCTGGAGTCAGAAAGTCTTGAGTTCAAATCCAGCCTCAGATATTTACTAGCTGTGTGACCCTGCACAAGACACCTAACCACTATTTGCCTCATTTCCTCAACTGCAAATTGGGGATAATAACAGCACCTAACTCTTAGTGTTGTTGTGGCAATCACATGAGATAATATTTGTAAAGTACTTAGCTAAGTACCTGGTGTATAGTAGGCAATTAATAAATGCTTATTTTCATCCTTCCTTATGGTTGTGAATATTGGATCTGCAGCTAAGTGGTGCACAGAATAAAACTTATCCAAGAGATATACTCGGGCTAGATACAGAGATCTGGAAATCACATGCACAGAGATATTAATTGGAACAGTGGGAGTAGACGAGGTTACCAAATAAAATAAAACTCCCTAGAGTACCAAGGTTTGCATCTGGCCTCAGATACTTAATTTCAAGAAAACTTAATTGACCCTAATGGCCTCAGTTTTCTCATCTGTCAAATGAGCTGGAGAAGGAAATGGCAAACCACTCCAGTATCTTTGCCAAGGAAACCCAAAACAGGATCATGGAGAGTCAGATAAAACCAAAATGCCTCAGCACCAACAAAGAGTCAGCTAGGTGGTGCTGTGGATAGAGTAGTGGAGTCACGAAGACCTGAGTTCAAATTTCACCTCAGACACTTACTAGCTATATGGGACAAGTCACTTACCTCAACCTGCTTCAGTTTCTTCACTAGTAAGGTGGAAATAAAGATATCCTCTACATCTCAGAGTTGTTGTGAGGATAAAATGAGACAAATTTGTAAAACAAACCTGAAAGTGCTTTATAAAAACTAGCTATTATTGTTGAGTCTTTCCAGGCTTCTCTGTGTCCACCTTGTTTGTTTCTTAGAACACAGTAATATCTCAAGACATTCTTGTAACACAATTTTAGCCAGTTCACTACTGATGGACGTTTACTTTGTTTCTAGTCTTTTGCTCCCATAAAAATATTCCTGCAAATATTTAGGGTCTTTCTTTTCATCAATGTCAGCCTTGGAGTATATACCTAGTACTGGTATCTCTAGGTCAAAGGACATGGACATTTAAGTCAATTAATTTGCATTAACTCCAAATTGCTATCCTAAATGGTTGTACCAATTCATAGAGGCATCAACAATGCATTAGGATACCTGTCTTTCCAGACTCCTCCCACGTTGAGTAATCCCATCTTTTCTCACTCTTTTCAATTTGCTGGTTGTAAGATGAAACATAAGTGCTGTGTTGATTTATCCTTCCCATATTATTAGTGATTTGGAGCATTCTTTCATATGGTTACTAATATTTTGACATTTTTATTTTTGAGAACTGTTTGACTTTTAAGTAAGACTTTGTATAAGCAAAGATGTTTCTCTCTAATTGATAACACCTCTTGCAAACTGTACAAAGTAACTCTCACACTCAATAGTATTTGTAGGACTCTTTTCTCTGCCTTAGAAGTTTTTAAAAGAAAATTTAAGTCAAAGAGGTTTTTGTTCATTACTTTACATCTTAAGCTGTTTCATATTTGTAAGATCCCAAGAAGATATAGATATAGATATATAGATATAAATTAAGGAGCTAGAAAGATTACCTAGCATATAGGACAATTCTCTGACTTTGCCTCAAGAAAAGAAAAATGACGAGCAGAAAAAGAATGAGTCCATATCATAAGCACTTAGTTGAAATCCTACCTATTCCATATGTCACTTGAGAACTTATTGATCTCTCCTGTGAATTCCCATTTCTCATCGTTCACAACTCTCGTTTGACTATATTTACTTACTGTCCTGTGATATTTCTTACATTTTGTTTCCCTGTGTGGTTATTTATCTTCTCTTGGGTCTATATCATCTCTGTCTCATTGGAATGTAAACTCCATGTGAACAGGGAACAAATATTAGTTATCTGCCTACATTGTCCCCCACCCTGACCTTAGTGCCTCACAGAGTTGAATTTTTCAAGGACGCTGTACTGTAATTGTCAGCACGTTTCTAGGTGATAGTTATTTTTACTTTCCAATTGAGGAGACAATAAAGGAGTATGGTAATGTTTCCATGGCTCCCTATCCCAAGAACAAACTCCTATAGTCTTGGGTAGTAGCCATAGATGTACCTAAAAAAACAAACTTGTGAGTATTGTTATCCACAGTGGAAGATCAAAAGTTCTCTTGGATATTTCGTTGCCATCATCTTCATCCTCATCCTCACCATCTACATACTCAACATTCTCAGCATCTATGTCAGTATCAGTAAGTTACATCATCGTTGCCATCATTGGCATCATCATTCTTTGGCAATTCTAATCAAGGATTTGTATGAATGCTTGGAATAGCAACAACAAATAAATACCAAATCTTCCAAGTTAACCACTTGGAAAAAGACCAACCTCTTTTGCATATGGATTTTAAAATAGTCCTTTATGTCAATGACTCATGTGTTTGTGTGTGTGTGAGTAATGTTATTTGGGTGAAGACTTTGAATGGGAAGAGATTCAGATTAACACATGATATTGAAGGGTTTAGAAATATAACACTCCCTCACACATACACTATCCCCTTCTCCCTCTTTCAACCCCAAGATGTCCTGTTAAGTCCTGATGAGCACTACATGTTACCAAAATGTAAAATTTCAAGAAAACTCAGACAATAAAAAATGACCAACTCCATGGTCCTATATCTATGGGTTGTGGCATCATATTAAGTATGAAGACTTGTTTGATCAAGCAAAACTGAGTACTGAACATAATTTTGGTTGAACTCTATTAGGGAAAAGAATATTATGAAAGTCTGGATAGCATCATAGCCTAATGTAGGTTGGATGTTGATAACTGATGATAATGGAAATCAAAATTGCTTATTATTTTGCTTCAATTTTCTCTGTCAATGGTAATAATCCTTGGTTTGAAAGGAAAGAACAACAATTGAGAATGGGGAATTTATACCTAAGATAAGTCAGGAAGCAATGCAAGGACACCTAGTTCAAACTTTATTGCCCAGGTTAACAGGAAGAATGGACAGATTTGAATGCTAAAACCATTAGTGATCTGGGAAATTTTATGGAAAATGACAGAGGTACCACAGTATTGGAGAAGGAGTGATGTCTCCCAAATTTCAAAATAAGTAAGAGAATGAAGTCAACTACCTATGGTCTCATTCAAATCAGTTGATTTCATTCCTGGGAAATTTCTGTAAAGCTTTAATAAAAAGATAAGGGTTGAAATCTAGAAAAAGAGGTTATTACAAAGAGCTCACATGGTTCCATTAAGAATAGATCTTGTTATAATCACCTTATATTCTTAAAAAAACAAGGTTACCAAACATGTGAATTTGAGGAATATTCTAGATAAGTTTCAATTTTAGGTAATTATTTGATAAAGGTTATTGCAGTATTCTTCGGGGCAGGGGGATGGAGAAAATTGGACTAGCAGGACTATAATTTGATAGAATCAGAAAGGCCCAGGTAGCCTGACCCAAGATGTAATCATTAAAATGTTGCAATTACCCTAAAACAGTGGTTCTCAACCTGTGGGTTATGTTCAATTTGTAGCAATGAAAATACATCCTGCATATCAGATACTACATTACGATTCATAACAGTAGCAAAATTACATTTATGAAGTAGCAATGAAAATAATTTTATGGTTGGGGGTCACCACAACATGAGGAGCTGTATTAAAGGGTCACAGCATTAGGAAGGTTGAGAACCACTGCCCTAGAAAGAGGTTTTCAGTTGAGTGCCCAATGATCTGCTGGGTTTGTATTTGTAGTTGACCACAGGCTCAAAATGAATTTATTGTGACATATAATGCCAAAGAGAGTTAATGTAATTGACTCCAGTTAAAGTTTTCAAAATAGGAATGTAATAGTCCCATGATGCTCTTGCCTTGGTCAGAATTTGGTTCTGAAGACCAAGTTTTAGGAAGGACATTAGAAATATAGAGAATACTCAGGTAGAGCAAGGAGATTAGCAAAGGATCACGAATTCATGATACATGAGATTCAGTTGAATGAATTAGAGATGTATGGCCTGAAGAATGTAGACTCAGGGAGAGCAAACTTGATAGTTGTCTTCAATTATTTTAAGCAGGTAGATTAGACATATTCAGTTTGGTCCTAGAGAGGGCAATGAGTAAGGGGTCGCAACTGCAAAGATAATAACTTAGTGTCTTCCTCCATGTGTCCTTTGTAATTAATTTAGGCTATCTGCATTCAGAGAAAGAACTGATAAATAGAAAAATTTATAGAATGATTTTACACACACACGTGTGTGTGTATATGTATATATACATTTGTGTCTAATGGTAGTCATCTCTGGGGGGAGAAAAAAGAAATTTACATGATAATTTTAATATATATTTTAAAAGAATAGCAAGTTACACATGATAGACTTGCAGTTTCATGCACAACCATCTTTTTTATTATACTATGTTAAGGAAATGCTTGTTTTATTCCATAAATTAAAAATAAAATAAATTTTAAAAGATAACAATTTGGGTTTGGTAGAAAGAGCAATTTCTAAAAATACAATGAATGTAAAAGGAGAAGAGGCTTCCTTAAAAATGTAGTAGGTTTCCCCATCATTGTAAGGGTTTAAGCAAAGACTAGATAATTACTTCTCTACTGTGTCGTAGAGAGAATTCTTTTAGTGTATGCTTTGAACTAAATGATCACTGAGGCCCCTTCTAATTTTTTACTCTGTGACTTTATGTGAATGATTCAGTATTGTTGCTCAGTCATGTCTGACTCTGTGACCCCATGGACTTATCCGCAGGATTTTCTTCATGAAGATGTTGGAGTGGTTTGCTATTTCTTTCTCCAGTATGTCCCCATTTTATAGATGAGGAACTGAGGTAAATAGGGGTTAAGTGACTTGCCTAAGGTCATATAGCTAGTGAGTGTCTGAGGCTAGATTTGAATTCAGGTCTTCCTTATTCCAGGTCAGATGTTCTATTCCCCTGACAATATAGTTCTCTCGTGTAAATTCTACCTAAAACTAGAGGTACTAACTTACACATGTGAAAACACAGGCATGAAGGACTGAGTTTCCTCAGGGAGGAAATACATCCTTTCCAAGAGATTGGTGCCTGAGACAATGAGATAAAATAAACCTTCAGATTCTCAAGAACTGCTGGATCTCTCCCAGTCACTTTGGAGTTGGACAAGGAAACAAGACAGTGAGAAAGTAGGAAGAGTGAGTCCCAAATTGGGCAAATATTTCAACTACCAGCAGGCACCATACAGATATGCCACTTGTAAGAAAAGCAGCTTCAGAATGATGACGGGCTAAACGCAAGTCATGAGGGAACAGGGCTGGGGAATGTCAAGAATTGTCTGGCACGTGGGACTTGCTTGGCTCATGCCTTGGGTTGTAAACTGTCTTCTCTTCCCACTAGAACTGTGTCTCCTAGCAGCAGCCGCAGAGCCTGGGGATCCCTTATAAAAGGTGTCCATGGCTCTGGCTCAGAATTCACACCATCTATCTGCCTCCTGGGAGAGAAGTCTTTCAGTGCCTGTGACTGGGTAAGTGATTCAAACCACAGTGGGGAGAGCTTTGAATGAGAAGAGGCTTGAAAGTACAGATAGAGAGGTCATCAAAGATGAGAGAAAGATAAAGAGACAAGGAATAAAAGCGGAAGGTTCTATCAAACAGGATGGGAAGGGAGGCTAGCCAGGAATAGAGAGGTTTGTCCTGCTTTGGATCGTTTTAGGCTAATCAAAAACCAGTCTGGGTCTCCCAAAAAAACAACAAGGTAGGGATGTAATAAATATTCAGAGAAGTAGGAAGAAGTTGCTAAGTACTAGGAAACTCAGCGAATGACCAGGACATCTAAGGATGTGCCTAGGAAGTGGTAGGGAAAGCTAGAACCCGTATTCTTAATACTAACTAGAGATTCTGCATAATATATCCTCTTCATGATACATGTATGGCAAATATATAGTATAATATCATCACAGAATATAAAATAATAAAATGTTAAACATAAATTTACATTTGAAATGGCATAAGATGCTATAAAGATTTTTTTCTTATAAACTTTGGATGTTAGGTATTGTCAGTGATAATGAATATGAATGAAAAAATGAATGTTTTAGTTATTAAGTATTTACTATATGCCAGGCACTGTGATAAATACTAAATAAATAAAATATATAAACATACATGAATTACATTTATATTTTATATATACATCCATATATACATACATCTATGTGTATTATGACAGTGTCTGGGCTCATGTAGTTTATATTCTAATAGTAGTAGTCTGATATCATAGTGTAGTAGACAACTGTCCTCTGAGGTAGGAAGACACAGGTTCAAGTCCACCCATACTGGCTATGTGACCTCAGACAAACCACTTAAACTCAGTATCTTGTTCAACTTACTGGTGCTACTTAATAAACATATGTGTTCTCAAAACCCAACCAGTAAATTGAGTGTAACCAACCAAAAGACGGATAGACCCAAGGGCTTTCTGAGATTGTCCTTAGAGAAGGAAGATTGATGGGACTGAGAAAAGGGGTGTGATGTGAGCCACAATGTGCATGAGAGCTCCCCCAATTCCACACAGCTGGGGTAAGAAGAAGTAGTCAGAGCCCCTCTCCTAGGTGGAAAACAAATCATGTTTCACCGAGAAAGCAGTATTGTGCTGATCAGTTCTGTGTGTGTGATCAGTGTGTGTGTGTGTGTGTGCGTGTGTGTGTGTGAGAGTGTGAGTGCAGCAAAGGGAGATGGTGAGCCCAGACAGGTCCTTTTTCTATCTTGTTTTGAACATTCAGCCCCCTCAAGCTTTCTATATATTTTGCATATGTCATAGATTTTTTAAATCACTTGTGATTTCCAAAGCCATAGATGCCACGAGACAAAAAATGCAAGAGAAGGAAATGTGCAGAGAGATAATAGGTGAATAGTAATCATTTGTCAGTATCATAAGAGAGAATGGGGAACCCTGAGAACGCCGTTGGACTGGAGCCAATACGCGGGACCTTTATCCCTCAGCCACACTGGGGCCTTTCTCAGCTGGGTGTCATGGACTTATGCAGGCCTGGATTTTCTTCATAGACGGCCATTCTGGGCCTCACACTCCAACCCAAACAATTTTTGTTGGAGGATTTTCCTTTCTGGATACAAATGAGTCCTAGATACTAATTGCCATTAGAGTGACCATTGTTCCCAAATGAAAGAAATTCTTAGCCTTGGTTTGATGTGCCTTCTCTTATTCTTTCAGATTGACCTTGCACAGAGATGTCCTGCCAGCAAAGCCAGCAGCAGTGCCAGGCCCCTAAGTGCCCCCCAAAGTGTCCTCCCAAGTGTCAGACTTCCAAATGTCC
>JAQQSW010021688.1:0-10612 GCA_028646575.1 Pseudocheirus occidentalis
TATTGGTGTTTTTATTTTGCTTCCTCTTTCTCATGTTGGCCAGTCAATTAATTGGTCGTTTTTTTTAGGTCTGTGAAACTCTGCTTCTAGGGGGGGAAGCTCTGTTCCAAATCGCTGGGGTTTTCCCAACTGCCGGAACTATTAGGGGGTGTTGCAAGTCCCCCCAGCTTTGGCTTGCTGAAAGTGCACCCCAGGACCACCACCCAAGGCCACAATCTGGATCCAGGCCACTCAACACAAGAGCACTTAGCCCCGATCAATCGATTCAGCCCCACTGCGGAGTCCGCAGGCCAGGGGCTCTGAAGCAGCCTGGTGGGAGCCACTGCTGCTGGTACCAGTAGTTCCCCTCCCCCACTGCTTCCTTGCCCTGGGGGTAGAATGGCTGAACTGCTTTACCCCCCCAATTAAGTTTCAAAGTTTCAGCTGAAGCTCCCCTCAGACCAGTGCTTTAGATTTTCTTTGAAGTAGACTCAAGCTGCGGCTTGGACTTGGGAGGCTCTGCTGCTCCTCGTGGCCACCCTGGGGCCTTGCCTGGCCACATGGTTTTGGGCTGACCGTTCTCTGCTCCTCTGCGGGTGCGAGCTGTGCCTCTCCTTCCTGCTCCTCACGCCTTGGCAGATGTGGGGGTGCTGGAGGCTGTAGAACCGCTGCAGGCTGGCTGCGGGGCTCGGCTCAGCTCCTTCCCACCATCCCAGGCCTGGCCGCGGTCTCGGCTTCCAGCTGTTCTAGCCTCTGCTCTGGCGGCCGCGCTGAGTCTCTACTGCCGAGCTGCCTTCAGCGTGAGCTGTGTTCTCTGTATTTTTGTGAGTCTGAGAGTCCTAGACTTTCCTAGACTTTGTCTGGGCTCGTATTTTATGGGTGTTTAGGGTGGCAGTGTGGGAGCTGCGGGACCTTGCTGCTTCTACGCTGCCATCTTGGCTCCGCCTTAATTCAGTTATTTCATGGTTGTACCTTTGCTATTCCATATTGACCTTGAATATTCTTGCGTGGTCACATATTTTTTTTTAACGGTTAAGATTAAGGCTTAGTCTAAGACATAAAGGTAGACTTAATAAATATTTATCAAGCGTCTACTACATGTCAGGCACTATGCTAAGCTCCAGGATAAAAAAAAGAGGGAAATGATAGTCCGTGCCTTCAAGGAGCTTACAGTATAATGGGGAAAGCAATATACAAACAAGTATATACAAAGCAAGATATATATGAAGATAAAACAAAAGGAAGACACCAGAATTGAGAGGGGTTGGTAAAGGCTTCCTATGAAAGATGGGATTTCATTTGAGACTAGAAGGAATCCAGGGAAGTCAGATAGTAGTGTTGAAGAGGGAGGCTGTTGAAGGCATGGAGGACAACCAGAGAAAATGTCCAGAGCCAAGAGTTGGAGTGTCTTGTTTATGCAGCAGGCAAGAGGCCAGGACAATTGAATCTAAGAGTATATGGCAGGGAGTAAAGGAAAGGAAGTTTGGAAAGATAGAAGGGGACTAGGTTATGAAGGGGTTTGTATGCCAACCAGAACATTTTGTATTTGATCCTGGAGGCAATAGGGAACCACTAGACTTTATTGAAGGGGTGGGGGAGAAAGGGTAGTGACATGATCAGACTGGCATAGGAAGATCACTTTGGTGACTAAGTGGAGGACTGGAGGATGTATAGGTGAGAGGATAAACTTGAGGCAGGCAGACCTGCCAGCAATGCAGTTGTAGTAATCCAGGTGTGAGATAATGGGCACCTCCTACCAGAGCAGAAACAGTGTCAGAGAAAGGAGGGGGGCATATTGGAGAAATGTTGCAAAGATCAAATTGACAGACTTTATCAACAGATGGGCTGGGGAGGGGCGGGGGGAGCAGTTAGAGAAAGTGAAGATTCCAGGATTACTCCTAGGTTGTAGGCCTGAGGGACTGGGGAAGATAGTGCTGCTCTCTATGGTAATAGGGAAGGTAGGAGAAAGGATTAATTTTGAAAATATATTTCTATTAATATTTACTAAAATATTTTCAGCCAATTTTGATGTCTTTAGAAGTTACTTTTTAAAAAGTGCACATTTAAAAATGCAAATTATTTAGGTAACTGATTAAGCAGAACAGTGGTTGACACTTAGTGTGCTGTCCTGTTTATACCAATTCATAAAAAATCCAGTTGATTAATTTCATGATTCATGAAGAAATATCCGTTAAAGCCATAGCTGTATTTTTTTAAACCTGACAGATGTTAAGCTACTGTCAGCCCTTTATTTGTGTTTGTATCAGTAAAGATTATTCTGGTTAGATTTGAGTCATATAACTGACTGTTCTTACTTTTGATTTTAATTTTACCCATAGTTGCTGAAATTTCATTTTATTTAAGAACTCCAGGTATTAACACTCGTGCATAGTACTTTGTGGCTGATTTAAGAATTTTATTGGTCAAAAAAAAAAAGAATTCTATTGGTCTCCAAAAGAATATACATAAGAATGTATCTATTTAATGTCAAGATAAAAACTTTCATTTTTAATTTTAATATCATGATAGCCATAGTTGTATCAGTCCAAATGTTTTGTCAATTTTAGTTTCTATAAGCCTGCTAGAAATGAGATTTGTCTGTACAAAGAAATTTTTATTTTGCCTATTTTAAAAATGAAAGTTGTTTGGTTTTTTTTTTAAACATATCAGTTCCAGTGCATGGCATAGATATTGAGAATTTTGTTTTAACCTTAGGTGTGTATCACAAGTACCCAGTTTTAGTGTCAGAATGGTAACATTTTTTAACAACTACAGGAACTAAAATTTTATGATATGGGAAACATTATTGAATTTAATAATAATATTTCTAAATTACTGATTTGTCAGAAAGAAAATCATCACTAAATATTTTAGTGCTCTCAGCCACCTTCCAGAATCTACATTTCAGGGACTGGCAATTAGAACTATAGGAAATTTTTCTAATTCCCATTTTAGGAATTTTATATAACTACATCTTTTGGTACATTTGCTTAAACTAACTGAATGCAGCAGTTGAGTTTTTAAAGAATTGATTTCACACATTCAGACCTTTGGTCAACAATTATAGGACATTTCCTACGTGGAAGGCACTGTTATAGACAGAGTGGAATTCAGAACTATGCAGTCTAATATAGGAGATAAAATAGTTTTTGACAGATATCTATAAGAGAGAGTATTAATATAAGTGCTCTGAAAGTATTGGGTAGTTTTTAGGAATAGAGTAAAGTAGAGGGAGATACCAGCAACCTGTAAAAGTAGTGTCAGATTTGACCTCAGCATGCCATGAACAATAAAAAAGACTTTTTTGGATTTGTCCATTACAAGAAGGATGAGATCAAAAGTATGACCTGCCTTCCAGAAAATTGTCAAAGGAATTTATACTGCTGCTGTAATGTGTGCTGGTCAGATCATATATATATTCATGCCTTCAGTTCTAGAAGAAGAAGGAAGACTCAGAATCTTAAATTCTCTTAGTTGAAAGGAATCTCAGAGACCAGCTGATTCAGACTGTCTCTGAATGAAAATCCTTTCTGTAACAGGAACAAAAATGAATAAATACCACCAACCTGAAGACTTCTAGTAAGTAGAAATTCACTGCCTTCTGAGGTTACTTCTTCTACTTTTGGCTCTCTCTAATGGTTAATAAGTCTTTCCTTAAATTAGTACTAAATTAGTCTCTTTCCAGCATTGACTCATTATTTCTAGTCCTGTCCCCTGGGGCTAAATGGAAGAAGTCTAGTATCTCTTCTACATGACAACCCTTCCAGTACTTGAAGGTAGATATTATGTCCCCCAAGTTTTCTCCTTACCAGGCCAAACACTTGCGTTGTTTCCAAAGATCTTCATGTGGAATAATCTTGAGACCCTTCAACATGTTGGCTGCCATTCTCCTGACTTATTCTGAGTTATGATTGTCTCTCCTAAGACGTGGGAAAATTCTTTGAGAATTGAGCATAATATTACAGATGCAATCTGCCCAAAATATAGTAAAACTATCATCCCCCTATCATTTTAAGCTCACAGTGTAGCTTAAGAATAAATTATCTTTTTTGGCCACCTTCTCACATTGTTGACTCATTGAGCACGCAGTCCACTAAAACAGTCAGTTTTTTTTTTCAAGTAGTTTGTTGTTTACCTACACCAACCCCTATCTTGTAATTGTGAACTTAATAGTTTAAGTATAAATATGAAACTCTTCATTATCCTTGTAATATTTCATCTTACTGAGATTCTGTTCAGTATTGTAGGTTGTCAAGATCTTTTTGAATCCTGTCATCGGATATACCTATTTAACCAGTTCCAGAATGTTCCTGACTATGCTGTTTAATCCATATCTCTCCATCTTTTCCATGAGAATAACTAAAAGGGGGTGTCTAGGTGGCGCAGTAAATAGAGCCCTGGCCCTGGAGTCAGGAGGACCTGAATTCAAATCTGCCCTCAGGCACTTAACACTCACTAGCCATGACTTTGAGCAACTCACCCCAATTGCCCTGCCCTCCCCCCTCAAAAAAAAAAAAAGAATAAGAGATTGTCAGGTGCTTTGCTAATATCTAGGTAACCTATGTCTATAATATTCCCCTTATCTGTCAGTTTAGTAAACCTGTGAAAGGAAATTAGGTTAATCTGGAATGACCTATTCTTGATGAAATCATGTTGGCTATTTGTGGTCACTATTTCATTTTCTGTTGTTCCCTTTACAAAAACATTCTAGAATTTTCTAGGAATTGAGGTCAGGCTGGGTAATTGACTTCTAAATTGCAAACTCTATCTCTTTAGGATTCCGTGATTTTTCACACTAGATAAGGCAGAGAAGGAATAATCATAGAGGAGGTGGTATTGAAGTTTCACAGTCTGGGTATGTAAACATGGGAAAGGAAGATCATTCTAGGCAGAAAGTTGTAGAAAAGGAAAATTGTGATCAGTCAGGAGGACTTTCTTTAGTGCCTGCTTTGTGCTAGATACAACTCTAGGGATATAAATACAAAATCAGAACAGACTATGCTTTCAAGGAACTTATATTCTCCTGTGGGTTTGTAGTATTAGTTGGTAGTACATATTAGCTAGAGAACTGAATATATGGGAGACCCAAATGACAACACAGCATGTGGAGGCCTGGATGAGGGCTGGTTACCGTGATGGCAATTGATCCACTAACCACAAGGGCCATTCCCAGGTCTGTCACGGCATGGCTGGGATCTGACGGAGCTGGGTAAGAGACAAATGCAGGGTCCTCAGCAGTGGCAACAGCTACTCCTGAGACTACCAACCCACAGCCTGGAAATTTAAAATGCGCATATCTGAACTTCCAGGAACCAGGATGGCAGAGTGAATCCCGGCTGCTCCAGTCCCCACCTCTGACCCTGAAAACACAATAATTATTGCCCCAGAGCAAAATTTTAAACAGTAGGGGCGGCTAGGTGGCGCAGTGAATAGAGCACCGGCCCTGGAGTCAGGAGTACCTGAGTTCAAATGCGGCCTCAGACACTTAACACAAAAAAACTAGCCGTGTGACCTTGGGCAAGTCACTTAACCCCAACTGCCCTCCAAAAAGCAAAAAAAAAAAAATTTTAAACAGTAAAGGCTTGGGGAACCCTAGAGGAAGGGTGTGGCTAATGCCCTTCCACAAAATGGGTAAAAAGCAGACAGCAAAGACAAAGACTCTAGAATCCTATTATTGTCAGCAGGATAAACTAAATTCAGAAGGTGACCGTATTGACTCCACACCCACAGCTGAAGCCTCAACAGGGAATATGAATTGGTCTCAAGCACAGAAGCATTCTTAGACAAGCTCAAAAAGAACTTTGAAAACCAAATTAGAGACATAGAAGATAAAATGAATAATTATTTTAAAATCAAAATTGTGAAATTAGAAAAAATATTACAATGAAGAAAACAGCTCCTTAAAAAGAAAAATGTGTAAAATGGAAAAACATATGGAAAAGGAACTTTAAGAACTGACTGAGGAAAATAATTTGCTAAAAATTAGAATCAACTGAATTGAAGCTTATGACTCTATGAGGCATCAAGAATCAGTCAAACAAAACCTCAAGAATGAAAAATTAGAAAAAGAGGTAAAAACATCTCAAGGGAAAAATAATTGACCTAGAAAACAGATCCAGGAGAGATAATCTAAGAATTATTCGTCTACCAGAAAACCATGATGAGAAAAAGAGCCTGGACAACATCTTCAAAGAGCTCATCAAGGAAAACTGCCCTGAGATCCTAAAACCAGAGGGTAAAATAGAAATTGAGAGAATGCACCGGACACCTCCTGAAAGGGATCCCAAATTGAAAACTCTGCAAAATGTCATAGCCAAATTCCAGAACAATCAGGTAAAAGATAAAATACTGTAAGCAGCCAGAAGGAAACAAATCAAATATCACAGAACTGCAGTAAGGATTGCACATGATCTGGCAACTTCCACATTGAAAGATCAGAGGGAGTGGAATATGATATTTTGCAAGGCAAAAGAGTTTGGGTTATAACCAAGGATCAGCTATCCAGCAAAACTGAGCATAATCTTCCAGGTAAGGAGATGGTCATTCAATGTTATACCAGACTTCCAGACCTTCCTGATGAAAAAGCCAGAGCTCAATGGAAAATTCAGCCTCCAGTTATAAGACTCAAGAGAAACATAGAAACGTAAATAGGGAAAAAATACATACACACAAACAAGCACACACACAACTTGTTATTTAATAAGAGAATTGAATATCTGTTGAGTAATGGGGCAGTTAGATGGCATAGTGGATAGAGTGGCAGTCCTAGAGACAGGAAGACTCATCTTCCTGAGTACAAATCTGGCCTTGGACACTTACTAGCTATGTGACCATGGACAAGTCACTTAACCCTGTTTGCCTCAGTTTCCCTCTTCTGTAATAATGAGCTGGAGAAAGAAATAGCAAACAAGTCCAGCATCTTTGCCAAGAAAACCCTAAATGGGGTCGTAAAGAGTCAGGCATGACTGAATGACAACAATGGTAAATAAGGCCAAAATAACAGATTGGGCCCAAATTACAGTATATCATGCTAAATTAAGGAACATGGACTTTTAAGTTGGCAACAGGGAGCCATTGAAGATTTTTAAACAAGAGAATAATATGAAGTGATGCTTTAAGTAAATTTGTTGTCCATTGGTTTGGCTTAGAGAGAATCTGCTGGCATTGAAAACTATTATAGTATCCTAATGTACCAGGAAGTTACCTTCAAGTATGAGGTAATAGGCTAAAGTGAAGTGGTACCTTTGGGTATGGAAAATAAGAGATGGAATATGTACTTTTAAAAATGAATTAGTATATTACTTATATTTAATCATAAATATTTTTACATTTCAGTCAACATTACTTTAGAAAAGATTTTTTCATTATAACCACAATTTTACCAAGAACTATAATTGAGGTTACTTGAATTTAACTTAAATTTGTAAAAAAGCTTTGTTGTCTACAAGAGGGATTGTATTTTTAATATTTGCTTAGAAATTACAAAGAACACATCAATTATTTGAATTAATTTGCTTTCCTGTATAGATGGCAGTTTGATTGTGTACATCTGGGTATATCAGAAAGATTGCCTATGCTTTAAACTCAGGAAGCAAAGTACTGCTATAGAAATTTTCCCTCATTTAATTTTTAAGATAAATTTAATAGCTATCAGCAAAAACAATCATATAAATGGGGGACCAAAATCTTACCCCAATCATTAATTTTTAATGAGGCAAAAAAAAGAACAAATTAACAAATTATGAATGAAGAAAATGGTTTTGTTACATATCTCCTTGCAGGCCTCCAAAATTGTGCTACCTTTTCTCTGCTTTCCTATTTTCATCTCTTCTTTTGCTTTGCTTTTCTTTCATTTCATTTTGTAAAAGTCTCACCTCATTTTTCTTATTTAAGTTTTTGTCTTTGGTAAAAATGTGAAGAAATTGAATGCTTACGAGATTGAAATTGCACATTACACAAGATGACACCCCTACGTAATTATAGTAATTACTGAGTTTGACAGCTTTTCCTTAATGCTTAAAACTTCCTGATAAGCTTGAGAACACATATTGTGAGAAATGTTACTGTCTGTTGAGCATGTATTGTTTTTGCTTCTCTACCAATCAAAAAATTAAGTTCACGTACTATAATAGCCCACACAGGTAAATTCATTTAAATTCCATATATTTGTTTCTTAAATTGATTTTCAGGTTTGGTTAATATATTGAGACATACTTTTATCGACATTATAATCTTTCTAACCTGTTTTATATCCTGCACATTTATACCTTTTTCAAAATAGTGCATTAGAAGAGTAGGAAATACAGTCAGAATTGTATTTTTCCATTCTATGTGCCATTTTCTAACTCAGCTTTGAAAGCTGTGATTAAAATATAGGGCTCATCATTATCCTCAAAAACTATACAGAATACTTTTATTACATGATCCATTGTGCTGAAAAGACCTATACAAAAAGAATTATAGTCACTGCTTTCAAGAAGATTACTGTCTAAAATAGACAAGACCAATACAGTTATAGGAAATAAGACAGTAGAATAAAAACATTAAGTTAATATATGAATTCATAAAGGGACATGTTTATGTTACATGAAGAATTTTATATATATATAGAGTAACCCTTTTTCCAGGGCCATCTGCAAAATACTTTTTTAACTGGGTATGCACAAAATCTTGACAGTGTCTGTAACTGGAACTTTTTTTTTTAACTGCTATGTCTAATTAAAAAACAACAACACCTTAGCAGGGAATAGCAGGAAAAACAATAAATGTCAACAATAATAAATTTGTTGCCATTTGTGTTATGATTATCAAATCTAGTTCTTAGTAAATCATATCTAGTGGAATGTTTGAGGTGTTTTCCTAAAATGTTATTAGTCCAGTGAGTCATGTTTAAAAAAAAAAAGTGTACACTTAGTGATTTCAGTGTATTATTGAAGCAGAGTTGGTGGGTTTTCCCCCATCTTACATGTCAACTTCCTAGAACCCTCCACCTATAGTCGGTTGTAGTTTAGCTATTCAAGTACTCATGATTTCTTGGGGTTTGGCAGAAGAATTTTGCAAACTTTACATATCAGGCATAGATTTCCATTTCTACATGTGAGCTTTGTATGTCAGTTGTTTGGGGTTTTTGTTTTGTTTTGTCTTTAGCATTTTTCTGCAAGTATGATCTGGAGTAAATCTCTCAATCCTCAGTCAACAGCATTTATTGAACATCCCAATAATACAGAACATGATACTAGTGACTGCTTTTTAACATTATACTGCTTTTTCTTACCTACTACTTTTACATATTTTTAAAGAATTAGCTAAATGTCTGTAAAATAATTCAACTTGGAAGGAGGATCATCTGAATAAGTAACTCAGGAATTTTTTCACTGATTGAGTGAAAAAGCATTTATGAAATACTTTCTATATGCAAAGCATGGTGCTAAACATGCAACATACAAAAGGGGTAGAAGATAATCTCTCCCCTCCTTGAGAGAAGAAACATACATGCAGTTACAAAACAGATTAAAAATAAGTATGAATTATCCAGTTCTATTCACTAAATGTTTATCAAGAAACTACTCTATGCAAGGTTTTGGATGTATAACAACAAAAACAAAACAGTTCTTGGCCTCAGAGAGCTTTATTACATTATTCTTCAGAATAATGTAATGTAAAATTACATGCAAAAGTGATAAGGAAATGATATTAAATTAAGTAGGTTTAAAATAGTTTCTTTGAGGAAACTCCTTGAATCATGTAGGAAATTATCAAAAGAAAATTTAGCTCAAAGGTGAGATACAGCTTCAGCTATAATCGGGTATTCCCATGTAACCTGGGTCACCTGAAAGATTTATTTCAGGAACATAGTCAAGAGGCAAGCCATTCTGAGTATGTTCTCCACATGAGAAGAGGATATCAGTATTTCCGTACACATTCTTCTTTATGGGTCTGTCTGCAAACAAAACTTTAGGTGTCAATGTCCTTGAGGGACCTTGTTGCAAAGGTGAGAATGAGAAGAGAGGGGGACTTGGCCCTGCTTTCCTGCCCTTGGTAGTCAAAAAGGACAAGGCAGAGAGAGTATAAAAATCTTATCAGCCCACAACTAGAGGTGTCCACCATGATTATGAAATTTCTAAGGAACTGATTTTCAAGATTTGTGAAAGAAAGGATATCAGACACCATGGGTGGGGAATGGGGGCAGGGGGACAGGGTTTAAAGTTATATTCCTGTCAGTCAACAAGCATTTATTAAGTGCTTGTGATGTCAAGCTCTGTACTAGACAGTGAAGATATAAGTGCAAATAAGATAAAATACCAATAGTTATTTGTGGGGGGCGGGAGGCGGGGTTTGTGATGATGCTTAGCTGGCTTGGCTTAGGTAGATGCCATATTAGGTAATGTTTTGATATTTGAATTGTGATTGGGTATGCAGGTTGGGGGAGGCGGAGCGTGAGGTATATATTCTCTAGTATATCCGGGTGGGAGAAGAAGAAGGAACGGGATGTAGCAGCCTGGCAATAAACACCCCTTAGAAAACCTCGGGCGCTCTGTCTGGTTATTCCTCCTCGGAGGCCGGTGACGACCGAAGACTTACCATGCATAAGGGTAAGTAAGAGGGCAGGGTTTTGTAGCCGAGCGAACCTCCC
>JAQQSW010021689.1:0-10612 GCA_028646575.1 Pseudocheirus occidentalis
TGGCTTGCTGAAAGTGCACCCCAGGACCACCACCCAAGACCACGATCTGGATCCAGGCCACTCAACACAAGAGCACTTAGCCCCGATCAATCAATTCAGCCCCCCTGCGGAGTCCGCAGGCCAGGGGCTCTGAAGCAGCCTGGTGGGGGCCACTGCTGCTGGTTCCAGTAGTTTCCCTCCCCCACTGCTTCCTTGCCCCGGGGGTAGAATGGCCAAACTGCTTTATCCCCCCCAGTTAAGTTTCTAAGTTTCAGCTTTCACTAACCGTCTGCTCCCCTCAGGCCAGTGCTTTAGATTTTCTTTGAAGTAGACTCAAGCTGCAGCTTGGGAGGCTCCGCTGCTCCTTGTGGCCGCACTGGGGCCTTGCCTGGCCTCAAGATTTTGGGCTGGCCGTTCTCTGCTCTTCTGCCGTGAGCTGCGCCTCTGCCTCTCCGTCCTGTTCCTCACGCCTTGGCAGATGTGGGGGTGCTGGAGGCTGTAGAACCTCTGCAGGCTGGCTGCGGGGCTCGGCTCAGCTCCTTCCCACCATCCCAGGCCTGGCCGCGGTCTCCGCTTCAGGCTATTCCAGCCTCCGATCTGGCTGCCGTGCTGAGCCCCTGCTGCCGAGCTGCCTTCAGCGAGAGCTGTGTTCTCTGTATTTTTGTGAGTCTGAGAGTCCTAGACTTTCCTAGACTTTGTCTGGGCTCGTATTTTATGGGTGTTTAGGGTGGCGGTGTGGGAGCTGCGAGACCTTGCTGCTTCTACGGCCGCCATCTTGGCTCTGCCCCTAGGGCAAGTGTTCAGTCATTTTTCAATCATGTCCTTGTGACCCCTGATGAAGAAGAACCCTATCCTGATGAAAGCACAAACCGCTTCAAAATAATAACAGCATAGAGTGAGGGGTTCTCACTCATTTTACTGACTGAGATGGAGATCAACACTTGTTTGTGAATTACCATACTGTTTAAGGTGAGGTCAACCTCACAGTAATGCTCTGCAAATCAACAATTATTGAACAATGCATTTTAATTTCCAGAGCATGCACAACCAGGAGCCACTTGGTGTTAATTAAAACTCACGGCTTATGCCCCATCCTCTGTATCTTGACAATGAATATCAGATTGTTACAACCTGATCCTCCTACTTGGCCATTCCCTCCTCAGTCTCAGGGGATGAGTTAACTGTATTACACCATATTACTTCCACTACTCTTTTGAGAGCTTAAGAACTTAATTATTTAACTATTTGCCAAGCATTGAATTTTGAAAGCAAAAGCTCATGTGAAGAAGCCAACATATTGAATTGAATACAGTGTTAGATATCTTTCCAAATCTGGCATGAATAAAATGTGAGTTCAATCTTATACCAAAGTAGCTTTTCCCAAGGAATACCTATATATACATACAAACATACACACACACACACATATACATATATATGCACACACATATATGTATGTATTAATTATATGTATGTATTAATTATATGTATGTACTAATTTTATAATTATAATTTATAATATGATATATACTATAATATATACTATATATTATAATATTTTAATAAATAGTTGAGAGGTTCAAATGAAATCATACATAACATATAATATATGCATCTAATATAATAATATATTACATTAATAATTATTTGTTATATAATTAATAATTAATATAATACTATATTATATAATAATGTAATAATACATATATATGTATACATACAATGTTTCCCAGTTGTGCCAAGGCACATCCTACTATTTCCCTCAAACTGGCATTTTGCATCTCATTAAAAAAATTTTGTACTTTAAGTATAATTTTGTTACATTTTTAAAAGGTAAATTTAATTAAGTTTTGGTTCCTTTGGTTTGATGAATGAAAATAATATCCTTTATGACTGAACTTTCAAATGAATTTTCACCTCAAAAAGTTCCCTGGATAAATATCCTAATGAAACACACTGCACATCTCTAAATGTATACCTGTAAGGTTTTTTTTTTTTTTGCATTTCAAAGAGATCTCATTTTAGGGACATGATCCGTAACTGGTGAAAAGTCTGTATTTGGACCAATATAATATATCAATGGCTTTGAACAAGTTCTTTGGACCTTAGCTTGAAAATGAGCAAAATCTTCACTAGTAAGCTAGCATTTATATCAGATAGTAAGGCTTGCAAAGCACTTTGCATGCGTTATTTTATTTGAACCTCTCAACTGTTTTGTGAGGTGGGAGGTATAATATCAATCTCATTTTACCGATGAAGAAACTGAATCTCACAGAGGTTACTTGACTTGCTCATAGTTACATAGCTAGGGATGGAGATAAAGTTAAAAAAGCTCTTCTCAAATCCATGTCTTGCATTCTACTATGTCAGATTTTCTCTCAGGACACAAAAAACACCTAGATTTTCAGTGTGGACTGCTTTCTGGCCAGGGCTGATGTTTCCTCAGTTCATAAAACTCCAAGTCATGGTGACACTGGACTTGGCAGAATGGAATAGAGGAATCTGCTGGAATCAACCAATCAAAAAGCATTTATTAAGCCATTTCTAAGTCTGCTTAAATGTGACACGGGCAGTAGACACAAGAGATACAAAGGCAAAAATGAAACCATCTATGCTCAAGTAACATATCCTCTTGAAGGAGACAAAAGGTAAATATACATAAGTATATCCAACCGTTGGGTAGTTGGTAGTGTACTTTCCAGGGACATACACATTGATAATGAGGTTGACGCACACACCCCCACAGCTAGCTCAGTGTTTGGGAGGCTCCAAAAGAAAGTGTGGGAGAGAAGAGGTATTAGACTGATTACCTGAAGGTCTACAGAGCCATTATGCTGACCTCATTGTTTTATGCCTGTGAAACCTGGGTGCTCTACCAGCGCCTTGCCAGGAAACTGAATTGCTTTGAACTGAATTGTCTTAGGAAGATTTTGAAGATCACCTGGCAGGATAAGATACCAGACACTGGGGTCCTTTCTCAAGAAAAACTGCCAAGCATTCAAACTCTACTTCAGAGAGTGCAGCTCTGATGGGCTGACCACATTGTTCAAATGCAAAACAGATGCTTGCCAAAAAGACTATTTTGTAGAGAACTCACACAGGGCAAGTGTTCCCATGGTGGTCAGAAGAAGTGATGTAAAGACATTCTCAAGGTCTCTCTTAAGAACTTTGGAATTGATTTGTGACATGGGAGACGCTGGCACAGGATTACTCAGCATGGCATGCCCACATCAGAGAAGATGTTGTGCTCTATGAGCAAAGCAGAATTGTAACAGCTCAAAGGAAATGCAAGATGCACAAATTTAGAGTATCCACCCCAAATATTCACATGGATGCCCAACCTGTGATAGAGCATATTGGTCTGATCAGCCACAATTAGACTGGTTGAATCTTGACTTTAGCATAGTGATGTCATCTTGGTCCTCTTTGAGAACCAAGGACAACAACCAACCAGGCACCAGCAGCTGGGAGCATCAGGAAAGGGTTTTGTTTAGGAGGTGGCACTTGAGCTGAGTTTTGAAGTTTTAAGGGTTTTGGTTTTTTTCTCATGTTCTAATTATTGCCCAGAATCTTCTTACTGCTACTTACTCATAGCTACTTAGCAGAAGACAGAACAGACAAGGTAACAGATAAAATTGCCTCACTTCAAATCTTCATAATGCTAACTATTTACCCTGCCAGGGCAGCAGAAATTCTTTATGCAAGTAGGCTATTCACAAATGCTCTGAGATGAAGAGATTCCTTTGGAAATAGTTTTTTTTTCCACTCCTTGCATTGTGCCTTGTTGGTCATCTGTTGCACTTGTCCCAATTCTGAGCTAACAGCTGTTTTTTCCTTATGTAGGCCAATCCACGAAGGCACTTAAGGATATAGGGAACATTAGTGATAATACACCTGATAAATCCCTTCACGTTATATGCTTTTTTCTGCAGAAGGCTAGGGGAAAGACCTGCGTGCAGATGATATCATTGCATTTTGGGCACATCTGCCACCGATTAAATTACCATTTCTAGGGCTCATTTCTAAAAATGATTTCTTTTCATTTGGGGAAGAGGACTAAAGAAGCACCACCCATCTAGGTTAGTTTTCCAAGACAGGCCACACAACTTAAGAGCTGATGAAAATTGGAGATCACTCTCAATGATGTGCCAAAGAGGTCTGATGAAGTTGGATCTATCAGATGACATCATTGTCTATGTTGTTAGGTTGCTCCCTTCCCTTTTAAGGAATCTGTCTAGGTTATTCTATTGAGTTTTAACTCATCATAAATCTTGTCCCATGGCTGAGAGAGTCCTATTAAATGCAAGATCCAAGCTGGAATTTCATGAACTCCTCTGCAAAGCAGCCAGAGGTGGGGATTGAAGCTAAGTTTGTGGAATGTTAATGTAAGGGTAGAGTCAAAAGCACTCCATTTGGTCTGGGTTCCTTGACTAGATGTAGATACTTTTTTTGATTAAATTATGCAAACAAAACTCAGTGTGAATAGGAACTGTTCCTCCCTTGAATCAATCAGACACAAACTTAACTCTTTCTTCGTGAGGTTTTTTTCCTGGTACCATCCAGCTACTAGTGAGATAATATTTGTAAAATACTTAGCATCGTGCCTGGCATATAGTAGGCACTTAATAAAGGCTTGTTCCCCTCAGCTACAAGTTATTCATTTTAATATAGTATATACATAAATGTGTTATTATCTAGTGTATTTTATATACTTAGTTATATATTTTTATACTACATATTTTTATTTATATGTTTTATATAGTATATACATATATGGTTATTATATAGTGTATTTTATATACTTAGTTATATATTTTATATAACATATTTTATTTATATGTTTATATATAGTATATACATATATGGTTATTATATAGTGTATTTTATATACTTAATTATATATTTTTGTATTATAACATATTTTACTTATATGTTTTTATATAGTATATACATATATGGTTATTATATAGTGTATTTTATATACTTAGTTATATATTTTTATATTACATACTTTATTTATACGTTTGTATATAGTATATACATATATGGTTATTTGTATACATGCTCTCTTCTCTGATTAGGTATAAGATCCTTGAGGGCAGAAACTGATTTTTTAAAATCTTTTCCTCCAGCATTTATTCACATGCCTGACCCATAGTAAGTGCTTAATAAATGTTTGTTGATTGATTATACCTGATTGGTGATAATTATAATGATAATAATAGGATTTTAGATAAAGAACACACTCATTTTACATATGAGGAAACTGAGGCCCATGGATGTTAAGTGACTTGTTCAAGGTCACACCCATTAGCATCAGAAGTCAGATTTGAATTGCTGATCATTTTTCTGTGAATTTGCCACTGGAGGTTCACCCAATGTGAACCTTTCTCTAACCCTTTTTACATTGCATGGTACCCAAGCACACATAGATTACTCAGTAATTATCCCTTGCTCTCACTCAGTTTTTAAAATATGTTTTCATACAAATTTCACATATTTTCAGTTATACTTTTTTATGACACCTTTACTTCTTTGCTGAGCATTCTCTACAATATGCTGTGGTCTGTTCCTGCCCACAGCAAGACTCTCCATCTTTTGGTTGACCTTCAAGATCACCTCTGATGTTTCATTGTAGCACAGAGATGACCCTAAGTTCTCAAAGGATATACCAATGCAGCATAAGATCTAGTAGGCTCTACCATGCCAGAAAAGCAAGGTCCAGCCATAGATGGATGGATGGACCATAGATGATGTGGCCATAGTAAGCTGGCCCACTGATCAAATTTTAGAACATGATAACCCATGAAACAAATTAAAAACAAAAAAGTTCTATGTAACCCCATTTTTCTGGTTGAGGGGAAAGAGTTCAAAGAGGCCAAAAGCCCTCCTATTTTATAAGAAAAAAAATAGGAAACCAGTTTTTGTGGACCTTGAAAACATATGATTAATCATGATACATCTTCTAGGATTTTAAGGAGAACATTTAACTATATACGCAACACATTTGTCCATCTCATTTCCTGTCCTATAGGTACAACCTACATCGCATGACAAAACCATAACTGATAACTTCAGATTTGGGGAAATTCACCCTGAAAGACACTAGGGAAATTTACATAAGAAACATGTAAAGTGGAGTATGTTTTAAATGAACATTTCAGTCATGATCAAAATTACTTGTTAGAAAAGAACCTAGTGTCCTCCTTAAACTTTTGCCAAATTCTAGGACTAGAGGATTTTCTAAGGTACATTATAACATAAGAAGCATTCACAGAACCTACTGCTTCCATCTCTGAGCCCTGGGTTTCATTCTTGGCTCAGTGTTGGATAGGAAAACAGGTAAAACATTATGTCATTCTTCTGGACAGCCATTCCCTTTGCAATGGTGATAAAGATGGGCTACATGGCCAGCTCTCATTTAGTTTTCCAAGAAGGAAGAGGCTGATAAGATCCAGGACTTTGAGGGGAATGGGATATAAACCTTCAAGGAGACCTCCTTCCAGTACACTCCTTTCTGCCCATTCCTCTCCCTTTGTAATACTCTAGCAATAACATTCCAGGTGCCATGAAGCCTTTAAAGGCTCTTTCCTCACCTGCATATAGAGGAAAAGTCCCACTCAGCCCTGCTGCATACCATTGAGATGACCATAAGCTTCCCTCCCAGTGTTGTCCACCCAGTCCTGTTGTCAGGTGTGAGTTACTGCGGGCTTGCTGGTCTACATCTGAGTGTGATGACAGTCTTCTCTGGGAAGGTCAGGCAAATCATTTCTCTCTGAAGACTTCACTCTAATCAATTTCAGACATTGCTTTAAATGTTCCTTAAGCTTCCCAGGAATCACCTGAAGATTGGTTTTCTAAAGGAGTCTGGCTCAGGAGCTCCCTCAAAATCAGGAATAAAATTTCTTGATAAATTTGGACATCATAGGCACTGTTCTGGGCTACAAACTTAAAGTCCAAACTAATTTTTTGGTGGCATGGGAGATTCTACTCATTCACTATGGTTAATGACAGAAAAACTCACAAATAGTTTTTTTTTTCCTTTTAAACAAATGTGTAATATTTTATGGTCTTAAAAAAGGAAAGAAATCAGAGACTCAATTTGTTCATGCCATATGGAACACTGTGTGAGAAAAATTTACCAGCCTACAACGCTCAATTTCTGGTCTTAAATCTTGTTTATGAAGTTGACTTTTCTTCTTGCAAATGGATACCCCTGAACATTTAAATTTGGGAATCTTTTGTTCCTGGGATTAAAACTCAAATCATAGGCCTTGGTCAAAAGTTGGATCCTACCAACTATAAAGTCCTATTTCACTGTTTCCTTTGGAAAAGGTCAGGGAATACCAGATATCACCTGAAGGCATCTGGCTGCTCAGACTTCCAACCAGCTATACTTATGTATAGTGTCAACAGAAAACCCATCCTTTTAGTTGAACCAATGACATAATGAGCTTATTTCTTGTGCCACATTCTCAATTAGAGGGCATCCTATTTTGGGAAGAACGCTGGGGCTGTGTCCAGGGTTCCTTTAGACCTTGAATAACAGCCTTGAGTACTACTCTACTGGCATCCTTTTCAATTAGGCCTGGTTTCTCCACAGTCATAGTGTCCCTTCTGTATACCAGATATAGATACAGAATAAAAAACATGCTCTTGTGTTCATGGACTCTAGGGGGTTCTTTCTTTCAGCAAATCAGTGACTGATCCACTATCAGCATATGCAGAGATATATTCTAAAGGAAAATGAACAGAACTTCCTTGATAGACTCCTTTTAAAAAAGGTTATTGACCCATATCTTAGGGGGTCCTAGGAGAATTAAAAAAGCCCACCAAGCACATGTGCATGTAGAGGTGATGTGATATTGGAAAGAATACTGCATTTAGAATCAGAGAGTCTGGGTTCAAATCCCTCTTCTACTACGTGCTGTGTGACATTTGGCAAGTCATTTTATATCTTTGAGCCAACGTTTTCTCATTTGGAAAAAGAGAGGCTTAAACCAGACGACCTCTAAAGTTCTATCCAACTGAAATCTCATGATTCTATGACATTGTTATTGAAGATTTCTAAATGCATAAAAGAAAATACATAGCAAATTGAAATTAAAATGCATGGGGAATTAGAAACCAATGATATTGAAATATAATTATAAAAATATTGAAACAAATATGTAATATTTGTAACATATTGATTACATATGTAAACATATGTAATCTTGCCTCTTCTTTCTTTCTCAATTAGTGCTTGACTCAGTTCACTTTCCATCTGCACTCAGTCAGTCGGTCAGTCAGACTTTATTAAGCCAGGCATCGTGCTAAACCAAGGATACAATAACAGCAACAACAAAAAGCAAAGGACAATCCTCAATCTCAAGAAGTTCACAGTTTACTTGGGGGATAAAACATGCAAACAATTACGTACAAACAAGTATATATGTGATAAATAGAGACTAATCAACAGAAGAAAGGCACTAGCATTAAGTAGGATTAGAAAGGTTTCTTGTAGAGAATAAGACTTTAGCTGAAGATTTGAAGAAAGCTAGGGAAGCCAGGTAGCGAAGATAAGAAGAGAAAATGTTGTAGGCATGGAAAACAACCAATGAAAATGCATGGGGCCAGTAGATGGAGTGTCCTGTGTGAAAAATAGCAAGGAGACCCAGTGTTAATAGATTTCATAGTACTTGGCGGGTGTTGGTGTTGGTTTTGGTGTGAAGTATCAGAAGACCAGAAAGACAGGAAGGAGCCAAGTTATCAAGGGCTTTATAAGGCAAACAGAGGATTTTGTATTTTATCTTGGAGGCAATAGGAAGTCACTGGAGTTGATTGAACAGGGGGTGGTGATGGCATGGTCAGACCTGTGCTTTAGGAAGATTGATTTGACAGATTAGTGGAGGATAGTTTGGAGTGAGGAGAGATTCAAAGCAGAGAGACCCAAAAGCAGGCATGATATTTATTGATCTGTTAGTTTAATTCATGGGAGTCAATGAGATCTTCAAGAGAAATAGCATGGAGGGAAAAGAAAAAAAGAGCAAGGACAGAGTCTTAGAACATCCCAAGGGTTAAGGAGAGTAATCTGGATCAAGATCCAGCAAAGGAAACTGAGAAGGAGCAGTCAGACAGGTCAAAGGAGAACCAAGAGAGAGTCATGCTGGGAAAATCAAGAGAGAAGAGTATCTAGGATAAAAGAGTGACTGACTGTGTCAAAGTCTGAAAAGAGGTCAAGAAGGTCACCAAATATAGAGAGTGAGAGATGATTGGCAACTTCAGAAAGAATGATTTCAGTTGAATGATGAGATCAGAAACTAGACTGCTGAGATTTAAGAAGAGAGTAAGAGGAAAGGAAGTAGAAAAACTGATTGTAGACAGCCTTCTCAAGAAAGACTGTGTTTAGCCACAAAAGGAAGAAGAGATATAGGGTGATAGCTAGCAGACATGATTAGACTGCAGTTTGAAGGATGAGGGGGAAGTGGTCATGTTTGCAGGCAGTAGGGAAGCGGCCAATAAGAATGAAGACGTGTGAGAGGATGGGGGATGGTAGAGGAAGACTGCTGGAGAAGGTGAGATGGAACAGAGTCACTTATTCTTGTGGAGGGGTTTGCTTAGCAAGAAGGACTGTCTTTTTAATATGTAATAGAGATGAAGGAGAAGAAAGTGACAGAAGGCATCTTAGTGAAGTGAGATTAGGAGGGCAGAAAAGAGATCTCTTGGTGAATTGTATCAATTTTTCAATTAAATATGAAACAAGGTTTTCAGCTGAGAGGGTGGGTTAATAGGGGAACCATATGAGTTTTGAGGAGGAATGAAAATACTTAGAAAAGTTGTTGCGGTGAGTGACATAGTGAAACAATTGGAGGAGTGCAAAAGAATAGGCTTGCTGCAGAGAAGGCCCGGTGGAGAAGATCTAACATACATTTGTGATGGACCTCATTAGCATTGTTTTATGTTTTTTTCTCCATCTTCTTTCAGCAGTAGATGAGTAGGAGCAAAGACGTCAGATGGTGGGAGTAATCCAAGGCTGAGGCTTGTTAGGGTGAAGATATTCAGTGGGATAAGAGGGCCAAGGAACTCAAGAGAAATGGAGAGTGTAGAGTTGAACTTGTTCCCAATGAGATCAATATGGGAAACAGAGGAGAGTGTAGAGGTCATGGCTAAGGAAAGAACTACAAGACTGTAAAGAAGGTGGGGAAAGCCTGAGATGAAGTCAGGCCTGAGAAAAAGCCAGTGAAAATGCCTGGAGCGCCAGGAGATGGAGTGTCTTGTATGAGGAGCACAATCTGTGGTTACTCTGTTAAAGAATCTATGATCTTAGCTCATATCTGGGCAACACTGTTGGAAGAGAGCTTTTAAATCATCAGGCTGGTTGAATGACGTCACAAATTGAACTGTTTTCAGAGGGAGTGAATAGAGGCTTGGTCTCAGAGTCAAACTACTCTCTAAGTCTTATCTAATAAGTCTTTGTTGCAATCTTCATTAGAAGAGAGTGTTCCTATGCCCAAAGGGCTATAAATAATATCATACTCTTTGACCCAGTAATACCACTTTTGGGGTTGTATCCCAAAGAGATCAGAGAAGTGGGAAAGGGTCCCATATGTACAAAAGTATTTATTGCAGCTGTCTTTGTGGTGGCAAAAAA
>JAQQSW010021690.1:0-10612 GCA_028646575.1 Pseudocheirus occidentalis
CTCTCTCTCTCTCTTGCTCTCTTTTTCTCTCTCACTCTCTCTCTTCCCCTCCTCCCTCTCTCTCTCTCCCTCTTCTTTCCCTTCCTTCCTCTTCTATTGATATGTATGAATCCTATCAACTCACTTCCACAAAGTTCCCAGCTTAAAGCAAATTTCTCAGGGGAGTCAAGGAATCAGTAGCTGATATGACTTGTGGCTGAAGCAGAAGGGCTCCATCTCTAGTGTCCTAACCTTTGTAAGAATGAGGGTGCTACATTTGCATAATGAACGCTTATGTCTACCAATGGGCCATGATCTCATCAGTATGGGCACTATCTGCAGTCCCTCCTTTTATTAATAGATAGCCTTCATGATGGAAAGGGAAAGGAGGGCATTCCAGACAGGAGGAACAGTCTCTTCAAAGACAGAGAGCCTGGAAGCCCAATGTCATTTGGCTGGAATGGAGTTTGTGAAGGCAAATAGCATCAGGAAGCCTGAAAAAGTAGACTGGAGCTAGATTGTTATTTGTCTCACCTATTTCCAAAAGTGATTGGAGGGAGCATTCATTACATGTAATGAACTGGAGGCCAAGCTAGTAGAATCATACAACTTGTAGATCCTGAAGGGCCCTTACAGTTCATCCAGCCCAGCCTTTCTCATTGTAGAGATGAGAAAACCAAGGCCAGTAGAAGGGTCACAACTTGTCCAAGGTCAGACAGCTAGTATGGTGGGATCGGTACTGGAACCTGGGTCTCTTTGTTCCCAATCCATGTTTTTTCCCATTGTGCAATGTCAAATCTGCATCAATGGCTAGGATTTTGTTCTTTATTATCCAACAAGTCCTTCTCATCAAATGATATTTTCTAAATAACCATAGACTACTAAGCACTATATAGGAAGATAAATATGCTAAAATTTTAATTGAAATCTTAAAGAAGCCAAATGCTTACATTTGATTAAAATGAAGCTTTGTCTATTCCTGTAGAAATGAGAAATATTAAATTACATTAATAAAAATAGTTCATGTCTTCATAACAAAGGAGTGGGGAATCTGTGGCTTTGAGGCCTTCAAGTGCAGCCCTTTAACTGAATCCAAATGGTTTGTGGCCTCCAAGCCACAGGTTCCACACCCCTGCATAACATTTGTGATTCATGATCAATCAGCAAGCCTTTATTAAGCACCTACTCTGTATGTGCCAAGCACTGTGCTAAATGTTTTCTTTATAACAGTGGTGCTTTTAAGGTAGATAGCCTGCATTTTATTCTCTTTATTTTAAAGATGGAGGTTGTGATTTGCTTTTGTTAATACACTAGCTAGCAAGTATCAGAAATAGACTTTGAACCTACATTTCTTGACTCCAGATCCAGAACACTTGAAACTATGATACATTCACTTTCCTAAGAAATGCCATTCAACACCTCTGACCCCCTTTGCTAGCTAGGCTCTCTCTTTCCAATTTTTTAAGACAGTTCCTGATTCTCTTGTTACAGGAAATCTTCCTTTACACAGCAAGGAAAGTATTGATTGGTTTATTTCTACTTTCTACGTATTGGCACTTGCAAGAAATACTGTAGAGGTGGAAGTTATGAGATCTGACAACAAATTGCATATGCAGGGGGAGGCAAAGTGAAGAATCAAGGGTTATAGTTACAGTAATAGCCGGCGTTTATATAGCCAAAGTTTAAGGTTTGCAAAGCCCTTTTTGTATACTGTAGCATTTAATCCTCATAGCAACCCTGTAGTTTCTACTGTTGTCCCTGTTATTTTTCTATTAAGGAAAATGAGAATTGGGTTAGGTGATTTGTCCAGGGTCACACAGCCAATCAGTATCTCGGTTAGAATTCAAATTCACATCTTCCTTCTATTTGCTATCCTACCTAGCTCCGTCTCAGGGATAGTGCTACAGTTGTGAACTTCAGTGAATAGAAAGATGGTGGTGCCTTAAAACAGAAATAGAGAAGTTCTGAAGAGGGGTAGTTTGCAGGGAAAGATCATGAGTTCAGTTTTGGACATTTTAAGTTTGAAATGCCCATAGGGCATCTAGCTCAAAATATACAGCAGGAAATGTGAGGTCTGCTAATCAGAGCTCTGGAGAGAGCTTGGAATGAGGTATATGGATCCGGGAGTCCTCGGTATAATTAAGCTCACGGGAACTGATGAGGTCACCAAGTGACAATGACATACACAGAGAGGACAGTAGGGCCTAGGACAGAGCCTGGAGGGATGTCCATAGCTAGATGGTTTGATATAGATGATATATTCAGAACCAGCCAAAGAGACAGGAAAAAAAAAACCAAATGGGCAGATAGGAGAACTGAGAGAGGGCGGTATCATGAAAATTCAGCGAATAGAGATTATTCTATATGGAGAAGATGGTCAGCAGTGTCAGGGAAGTCAAGAAGGATGAAGATTAAGAAAGTCATCAGATTTGGCAATTAAGAATCATTTGCTAAATGAAGAGATCATTAGCAACTTTGGAGGGAGCAATGTTTCATGAGTGATGAGGATGGAAATAATCTTGGAAAGGGTTCAGAAATAAGTGAGAGGAGAGAAATGGAGGCAATAAAGATGGACAGCTTTTTCAAGGAATTTGGCTGTTAAATGGAAGAGAGACAGGGCAATATCTTGAGGGGGTGGAAATGTTTGTAGGAAGCAGAGGAGGAATCAAGTAGAGATTAGAGAGTTAGTGATGGTGATTGTGAGAACAGGAGGGGGGACCAATCAATCCATAAACATTGATTAAGTTCCTACTCTGTGCCAGGCTCCATGTTCGGTGCTGGGATGGGATCAAGGACATATGTGCATATGCATTAGCCATTTGAGGGGAAGGGTCACCTCTCCATTTGACACTGGACTAAAACTGAGGGATGATGGTAGGGATTTTGAAATATAGAGGAGTTGATGGCAAATGGTTTCAATTTTCTGGGTAAAGTATGAGATATGCCCTCAGCTAAGAGAGACTAGGGAGAAAATTAAATAGGAGGGGGGAAGCTATTTGGAACAACCTCTATGAAGAGTATGATGGAGAAGCAGTGAGTGAGGAGTATGACGCTATTTTTTGTAGTGGAGGCCCAGTTGAGATTAGATACCATAATTTTGAAGTGGACCTGTTTGGTTCAGTTGCATGATTTCTCTCAGCTTTATTCAGCAGTAGGAGTAGAAATAGAGGAGATAGATGGTGAAAATAGTTTATGATTGGGGTTTGGCAAGGTGTGAGCATTGATAGCGTAGGGAGCAAGGAATTTGAGAGTAGAAGACAATATAGATTTGAACTGGTTAACTATGAGGTTGACATTGGGAAGAAAAGAAAGTTAAGTCAGATCAAGGGTGATGGTCTAGAAGACTACTTAAGGATAGAAGGTCCGGAGGTCCTAGTGGGGGCAAAAAATAAGTTTAGGAAGGATGCTGAATAGGGAGAGATGGAATGATAGGAGGTCATGGTCTGTGATAAAGAGATTTTAGACCTTTTGATGGTTGAAGTTAAACACTTGTGAATGATGGCAAGATCTAGGATGTGCCTGAAGTAGAACAAAGAAATAGGTCATGAGAGTTGAGAAGACTGAGGAATCAAGAGGTGAAGGTGTTTGAGGGAACATCACCATGTGTGTTGAAGTTGTCTAGTATAAGGGTAGGAGCTGGGACAGAGAGGAATAGTTAGAAGTGGAAATATAAACTTTAAAATATAAACTTTAAAAGATAAGTCTACTACATTATGTGATTTCTGTATAAATGATGTTAAACTATTCATCCTTTGGAAATTTCTGCCACCACAATAGAGCCCATATCTTTTCACTTTTCTGTGCTCACATAGCCACCACCTTAGTTCAGGCCCTTGTCACTTTGCCTAGAATAACTCTCTGATTGTTCCCCTGACCACAGGTCTCCTTTCTCCCATTTGTCCTCCACATAGATGCCAAAATGATTTTCCTAAAAAGCAGGCATGACTATGTCATTCCCCTACTCAGTGAACTCCAATGGCTTCCTATTGCTTGTAGTAACAAACAGAAGCTTTTCTTTTAGCTTTTGGTGTTTCAGAATCTGATTCCAAACTACCTTTCTAACCTTATACATTATTCTCCTTCCCATACACCATCTCGCCAAATTGGTTGTCTTCTTTCACCTTACAGATATTTTCTCTTTTTTTGGAGGGCAGTTGGGATTAAGTGACTTGCAGCAAGGTCACAAGGCTAGTTTTTGTGTTAAGTGTCTAAGTCTGGATTTGAACTCAGGTCCTCCTGACTCCAGGCCTGGTGCTCTATTCACTGTGTCACCTAGCCACCCCTGACTGTTCCCCATGCCAGGAATTAATTTCTTAGTTTCATCACTTAAAACCCCATTGTTTCCTTTCTGTTCAAGTGACACCTACTACATGAATCCTTTCCTGATTCCCCACAGTTGTTAGTGCCCTACCCCCAAAAGAGTTATACATATTTACAGGTTGTCTCACTTTAGAGGGACTGTTTCAGTTTTGTCTTGCTATCCCTAAAATACAACCTGGCATGTAGTAGATGCTACATCAAGACTTATTGATTGGGTTTTTTTTTTTTCAGGGACTTTGCAAAGATTATTTCTTCATGAGGGTCCTTGGAGATTAGACTGGGAGATCTCTCAAATTCCAGCAAAATCCGTGGTCCACTTAGCTTGCAGTAGAATGAACAATTTACACTTTTATTCATGCAAAGCTTTTTATATGTATTATCACCTCTAATTATTTTATTACAATAAGTTTTTCTACCTTCATTGGTCATTAGTGCCAATCAGTGTGTTGATAATTAAATGCTGTTTTTGAATTTCTACAGTGTGTGAATTTTACATCTTTAGCTTTCAAGCAGGGACATAGGGTCAGTTATTGGTTTTTTTTTTTTAACGATCCAAGATCTGCCTTAAACAAATTAAATATAAATAAGACTTCTACTTAATGAATTTGTTAATTCTCCCCAACTAAGGACCTTAGCCACTATTTCATCTCTAGCAAGAGTGATAGATGTGTATGCATATGTTGTGCATTGTTATGCCTCATATTACAGTGTATGATATGCATCTAGGCCATTTTTATTATTCCCATTAACAGATTTTTATCCCATATCCTTGCAGTCCTGCCAATATTGCATCTTCTTACTTAAATATCTGACTTGTGATCTCATCAATTTCAGCATTATCTTCAACAGCACAAATTGAAAGCCATCCCTGCTTGCTCATCTTGGGCAACTTTCATCAGCGTTGTTCCAAAAGTGCTATGAGGGATTGCTCAAATTTATGAGACTGAAATTTGATTTTAATATTAGTTTAAGGGAAATATAAACTTTAAAAGAGAATTCTACTACATTATATGATTTCTGTATAAATGGTATTAAACTGTTCATGCCATAGCTTCCTTACACTTGCCTGACTAATCAAAAGTTATTTCTTCTTATGGTCTTGTGTTATCTCTTCATAATACATTACGGACACTAAAATGAATTGGCAGTCCATGTATCCAGCACAGTATGTTGAATAATCCCACTTTGTAGGTGACCATATATTGGATAACATGGTATTTTGGAAGAGGTCGATGGCTTTTGTCATCATCTCTCAAACTCAACTCATCTTTCCCCTCGAAAAATCTATTCATCCTTTTAACGACACTATTTCCATTAATTAACAAGACACACCATCCATCAACTCCAGGCATTTTCTCTGGCTGTGCCCCCTACCTGAAATGCTCTCCTTCCTCATCTCTGCCTCCTTATTTCCCTTACTTCCTTTAAGACCTAACTAAAATCCTATCCTCTTCAGGCAACCTTTTCCAACCCCTCTTAATTCTAACAACTTCTCTCTTGTATTTCCTATTTTTTGCTATCGCTTATTTATACTTTTTTTTTTCTTGTATCCCATTAGATCGAGGAGTTCTCCTCAAGGGCAAAGGCTGTCTTTTGCCTTTTTTTTTAATCCTGGGCACTTAACACAGTGCTTGGTACTTAGTAGTTTAATGAATGTTTGTTGACTGACAGACTACTGATTGTAGTACCCCCCTACGTTCAGGTTTAAAATGACTCTTCTCTCTCCCCTACAGTTAATCTATTAGCAACCTCTGTTTGAGTCTATTTCCACAATCTCTCTTCCCTTTTCTAATCCTACTGCGGTTAGTTTTACCTGAGCAATTGTAAATAGCCTTAAACTTAGCTCCCTGTCTCTAGTCCCTTCCCATGATGCTCAGGACCACCTGACTCTCCTCAAAGGACAATGCTTCTCTCATGCCTCTCATTGGAGGAAAAGTTGGTGTGCCTCTTATTCCCACTCCCACTTGCAGACCCTTTTCTCTGTTGCTGTCTTTCAGCAGCCGCTCCTCTGAGGTTCACTATGTCCAAATATTTTGCCCAATCTAGATCTTGGTGGCTGTTATCAACTGACTCCTCCCTCCAGTCATTCTCCCTTGATTTTTGAGGAGTTTTGTACCTGTTTGTAGTTTTCCCCTCTAGGTCCTAGGGGCCTTCAGCATGTACATTGATTTTTCTTCAGGCACCCACACCTGCCCTAGTCACATGGCGTGGGGGTGACCCTGTTTGCTGAAGTTGGCCCTGGAGTTTTTTCATCGTGCTTCTTAGTGAGGGCTAAAGGAGGAGGAGGTGGGGATGCCAGTCTGAGGCCTCTGCTCTGCCCCTTAGGGTGGGTTTCAGAAAGGTGATCCTGTTTCTCCAGAGGCTCTCCTGAGAGCAGGAAGGGATCGACACAGGACAAAAGGTGCCCTCCGACCTTCCCTACTGTTCATAGCCCTTGAAAGGAGGAAATAATTAGGAGACAGAAGGAAGGAGACAAACACCTATGATGTGCCAGGTCCTGTTCTAAGCCCTTTATAAATATGATCTCATCTGATCCTCACAACAACCTGGGCCGGGGAGGGGGGGGGGGGAGGGGAGAAAGGGAGGGAGGCATTATTTGGTTTTTTTTCCATTTTACAGCAGAGGAAAGGCTCCTAGGTGGCGCAGTGAGTAGAGCACCGGCCCTGGAGTCAGGAGGACCTGAGTTCAAATGCGGCCTTAGACACTAAACATAAAAACTAGCCATGTTGCCCTGGGCAGGTCACTTAACCCCAGTTGCCTTCCAAAAAGCAAAAACAAAAAAGTTCCTACAGCGGAGGAAACTGAAATTTCATAGTCACACAGCTTGATTTTGACCTGAGGTCTTTCTGACTCCAGAGCCAGCACCCCATTCACTTTATCACCTTGCTCTCTCAAATACCCTGCTTCTTTGTTCTGTCTCCCCATGTGGACTTGCAAAAGCACAGCCCTGGATAACTCCCACTACCTGCTTCATACTTAGGCACTCTCCAACTACAGAAATGATGCAGCTGTCCGCCATTGGGTAAGGCCCACTACCAATTTATATTATGTCACGTTAACTGGGGCCTTATTGCGCCAAAGCAATGCTTTTAACTCCTTCCTATTTAGTTCTGTCACATTCTTCACTGCATCTGTTTGAAACGTCTTATTATATCCTCAAACTCTGTACACAGTCTCAGCCCCAACTCTCTCAGCATAGGGCCTTACTTTATACTTCGCTGAGAACTTGGAGGTTATTTGCTGTGAGCTCTACCTTCTCTACGTCTCACAACCCCTTTATCATCCCTTCATTCTCTCCTTTATTCCAGTCTCCAATGAGGCGGCCTTTCTCCTTGTCCCCTTGATCATGTGCCCTCCTTTCTCTTTCACCAGGTTACCCCCACAACCATTCTTTCATCTTCCCCTTTCTACTGGCTTCTTCCCTGCTTAACTACCAGAAAATGCCCGGATCTCAACATTTTTCAGAAAACCTTTATTTGACCTTACTATTCCCTGAAGTTGTCATTCTGTATCCCCCCCTTCCTTTCATAATCAAAATCCTAGAAAAAGCTTCGTGCTCTCATTGCTTCACTTCCTCTCCTGTCACCCCTCAATTTTTTACAAGCTTCTTTCTTACCTTATTACTCAAACTACTCTCTTCAGTTATCATTGAGCTCTTAATTTCTAACGCCGCTAGTCTTTTCTCAGTCTTCATTCTTGATCAATCTCTCTACAGACATAATACTATTTACCACCTTCTTTTGGATTCTCTGTCTTATCCAAATTTCATTTTGCTCCTTTCTTTCTCTTCGTGCTCCTACCTGTTTAACTGTTCCTTCCCAGTCTCTTTTGTTCATTAATCATCCACATTATGTATCCTCATTGCATGTCCCAGGGCTTTGTCCTGATCCTTCTGTTCTACTTCTGACATATCCTGTGAATTCTCTGTAGATAGCTTCCAAATATACATCTTTGGCCCTCTCATCTTGTGCCACCACTTCTTAGACATTTCAAACTAGGTGTCCTGTAGGTGTCCTATAGGCATCTCAGACTTGACATAATCCAAACACAATTTAATTCTCTTTACTCCTAAACCTGCCCTTCTTTTTAACTTCCCCCCCTACTTCTGCCAAGGGCACCAGCATCTTTCCAGTCACCTCAGGTCTTGACCTTGAAGTCATCTTCAACTCTTCTGTCTCTCTTCTAATCTCTGTCTCTGCTTCTCTCTTCCCTTCTCTGTCTCTTCGTGTCTCTCTGCCTGCCCCCCACCCCCTCACATATCTAATCAATTGCTGATTCTGCCGCCATAACGTCTTTCACTTCCATCCCCTTCTCACTCCTCATAATCACCACCCTCACTCAGGCCTTCGTTACCTCTCACTTAGACTACTACAGTAGATTCCTAATTAATTTCCTTTTTCCAGTATTTAACACACATTTGCAAAAATGATACTCCTAAAGCGCAGATGTGACCACCTTATTCCCTTGCCCAATAGGCTCCAATGGCTTTCTGTTGCCTCTAGAATCAAATCCCTTGGTTTAACATTTAAAGACCTTTGCAACCTGGCTCCAGAGTACCTTATTTATTTTGTGCGTTTATTACATATGTACATATTATGGCCCCTGACAAGGTGTTAAATGACTTGAAAGCAGAGACTGTTTCATGTCCTTATATACCCAGCCCCTAGCACAATGCTTGGCACAGAGCCAGAACTTAAGAAGTGCTTGTTGATTGAGTGATGCTTCCTCCCATCTTCATAATAATCTTCATAATGCCCAGGTTTGGTCACATTACTCTGCTGCTTCAAAAGGCTTCCATAGTTCCTCATTGTTTACAATGTTTACAAAATAAAATCCAAGCTCTGTAGCTTGGCATTCAAAGTCCTCCGTAATCTGACTCTAACCTCTCTTTCCAGTCTAGTTTCATGTTCTTCCCCATCATATTCTTCTACTGGACTATTCCCCAATCTCAACTTGCCCTCTTCTGCTTCTGCATTTGTATATCCCCATCTCCCCTACCTGGAATGGACGTCTTCCAGCCCCCTGTGTATGTCTTTTACTTCCTTCAAAACAGTACTGGTGGTGCTCCCAAGGGTGGCTCTTCTTTAAAGCTTCCTGTGATGTCCCCAAGTATCAGAAAATCAGAAGGAACCTCAGAGACCATGTAATGTTATCTAACACATAGATGGCTTAAAGTCTTCTTCACCACATCCTTTGCTTGAAGACATCTAGAGGACGGAGAATCATTTTTCTAGACAGCCCACTCCAATTTTGGATAATTCTGATTGTGAGGAAACCTCTCCTTGTATCAGGCCTAAATTTGTCTCTTGCATCCTTTCCCATTATTCCTACCTTTTCCCTTTGAGGTCAAGCAAAAAGAATCTAATCCTTCCAGGAAATAGCTTTTCAAATACTTGTAAATGATTAGCATGACTTCCCAAAGTCTTTTCTTCACCTGGCCAAGCATTTCTAGTTCCTTCATCTACTTTTTGTATGACATGGCCTCAAGGTCCTTCAGAAACCTCTAACTGCAGAACGTCCTTAATAAAGGAGTAGAGACCAAGGCTGAACTGATATTTTAGATACGGTCTGACTGGCATAAAAGAACAATGCCCTGCTTTTTTTTTTTTTTTTGTTCAACATCTTACCTTGGAGGCGGCGGTAGCCCGAGTTCCTGAAGCCTCACCATGCCTCCCAAGGATGATAAGAAGAAAGATGCCGGCAAGTCGGCCAAGAAGGACAAAGATCCCATGAACAAGTCAGCGGGCAAGGCTAAGAAGAAGAAGCGGTCCAAGGGAAAAGTTCAAGACAAGCTCCACAATCTAGTTCTATTTGACAAAGCAACAAAGACAAACTCTGCAAGGAGGTCCCCAACTATAAACTTATCATCCCTGCAGTAGTCTCAGAGAGACAGAAGATCCAGGGTTCTCTAGCCCGAGCAGCCCTCCAGGAACTGCTTAGTAAAGATCTGTTTAAGGCTGCTTTCCAAACACAGAGCACAAGTGATATACACCAGGTACCCCAAGGGTGGAGATGCTCCAGCTGCTGAAGGTTCATGAAACGGTTCAACATTTTGGGGTACATTTTCAAAAATAAACTTATTGGACCAAGAAAAAAAAAAGAAAAATGCCTTCCCTAGTCCTGGACATTATTCCTCTCTCAAGGCTGTGTTAACATTGCTTCAGCTCGCAGTCCTTTAAAACCTCTACATCTTTTTGGAACAAGCTTCTGTCTGGCCGTCCCTCTCCTTTCTTATATTGGTGATTTCTCTCTCTCTCTCTCTCTCTCTCTCTCTCTCTCTCTCTCTCTCTCTCTCTCTCTCTCTCTCTCTCTC
>JAQQSW010021691.1:0-10611 GCA_028646575.1 Pseudocheirus occidentalis
GTGTATGGCGTTAGATAATGGTCTATGCCTAGTTTCTGCCATACTATATTCCAATTTTCCCAGCAGTTTTTGTCAAATAGTGAATTCTTAACCCAGAAACTGGGATCTTTAGGCTGAGGCCTTTTCTTCATTTTGACTCTGGGTAGTCTCTCTGATTCCCTGGATCCTCTTCCCTGGTCCCAGCTCCCTCCTGAGTCTGTCAAACAATCACCTAGATTCAGGAGCTGAAAGCAGCCAGGCTCTTGTCCAATCCTCAGGGATGAACAGCTCCCAGGTCCTTGTCCTCTGCAAACATAAGTTTCATCCAAGGGCAAGCCTTTCCTTCATCTTGACTCTGGGTGGTCTCTCTGATTCCCTGGATCCTCTTCCCGGGTCCCAGCTCCCTCCTGAATCTGCCAGACAATCACCTATATTCAGGAGCTGAAAGCAGCCAGGCTCTTGTCCAGTTCTCAGAGAAGAACAGTTCCCGGGTCCTTGTCCAGTCCTCAAGGCAATCCCCAGCACACACTGAAGTTCACCAGGTTCAGCACACCTGAAACCCTTCAGGACTTCTCTTGCCTGGAACTCAAGGATCAGCCAGGCCACCAGCAAACAAAGTCCCACCCTGTTCATGTCTTCAGTTAGCTTTCAGATACTGGGAGAGGAACACTCTCTCTCTCTCCCTCTCAGCTGACTTCAGTCTCCACGAATCCTCCTTCACTGAGGAGCCAACTTCAAAATCTATCTGTCTCTCTAAAATTCTCCTGCTTATAAGCACTGGCCTTCTCCCGGGTTAACAGGGGAGTTCACACCTTTTTCACCAATGGACAGAGTTCTATACTTAGCCCTAAGTATCTGATTTACTTAGCCCTAAGTATCTGATCTACTTAGCCCTAAGTATCCTATCCATTTAGCCCTAAATATCAAACAAATTGATTACCATTACACAAGGGAAGGTCCCCCCAAAAGGTCCAGTCTTTCCTCAGTTTCACTTCTCCATTCCTAACAAATAACCAGCACTGCAGTATTTTTGGCTTCTATATTTTACAGAAACAATCCCACTATTATCATGCTTTATCTTGAACATACAAAGTCAAGGGTTACCTAGATATTAGGTAATCCATCAAGAACACTTGTAAAATACCTACTATGTGCCAAGCACCACAAAAAGTGCTGGGCACTGTGCTAAGCACTTGTAAACATAAAAAAATGTAAAATAAATTGCATACATGATATAGGGATAAACATTTTACTTATACAGTATTTCTAAGTAATAAATCTAAGTAAGTTCTAGGGCACTGTGCCAAGTGTTAATAAATATGGATTTATATTACGGAAAAGTAGAAAACCCATGTCCAAATGTAAAGAATTTCCTTACAAGGGGGCATTGAGGTATGATGATCACAGTTATAACTTTTCATCTAATATACATTCTGTAAAAAGAGAAAGAAATAATGTGGCCTTGAGGGCCATGATATTGCACATAGATTAAAAAAGGGAGCTGGTGGTGGTAACAGGGTGTGACTATCTAAATTTCAGGAAACAAAGGATGTAAAAAGGAGAAGTTGTGGACTAGAGAGGTGAGCACACTATAATTTACATGTCACGGAGGAAGGGGAAAGACTGACAAGAATTCAGCTGAGTCTCTTCTGTTGATAGGTGAAAGCAGAAAGAACTGAGTAGCAACACCCAACTCTATTGTCCACAGTGACTGTCCACCAAAATTGCAATTGTTTATTTCTCAGATATAATGCATTTTCTGTCAATATAAGAAGATCTATCAAATGATCCACTTGGCAAGTAGTCAGTTTCCCCAGTGTAAGGTTTCTTAGGACCCAGGTAGACATGGGAATGGAATATCTCTTTACAAATGAGCTCTGCAGTCAACTCTTTTCCTTTTTTTTTTAATCTTTGACCACAGCAGAATTCTAAATTTCAGGATTTGAAGTATACCCAGGGAGTGAATATGTGCACATGTTAGGTCTTAGATCTCTTCCTGCTGCAGGCAAGCTGACTATAACCAATAACACATTCTCATCTTACTGACAACACACTTGCAAAGTCCAAAACTTCTCTCATCTTTCTAAACATTCCCCCATCTTTCAGTTGCTCTAGCTTTTATTGCAACCAGCTCTGTACATGACCTTTCTTCTTTATCTACCCTCTGATGTGTTGGGAGAGATTGCTTGCTGAATGAGGTAGATGGATTTCTCTAGTTCTCTAATTATTTTGTCGTTCCCAAGTATTGATCCCACTGGATGGTATTCCCTGTGTGACCACGTTCTTTTAAAAAGCCTCATCTCTGTCCACACTGCAAAAACAATACTGTCACTGAATTTTGTCTCCTAGTATTTGGCCATTAATCACAAAAATACTTTCAGCCCAGGGAGCATATAGTCAATTTTCTCTTAGAATTTTGTGAATATTTGGAAGACCATCAATCAGTTCCTCTATTCTATCTACTGCTGTTTTACTGAACATTGTTTCTTCCATGAAATCAAAAACATTTCCTGAGTACAAAGTACTCTTCTTGGTAGTTCAGAAGATCTAGAGTTTAGTTAAGAGAAGGTTTCTTCCATTATTCATGTTAGAAAGTTTTATATTTCCTCAAAGTAATTAATGTGGCTCAGAGGGAAAAGTTCTGAACATGGAGTCAAATGACCTTATTTTGAATCCTGCTTCTTTCACTACCTATGGGGACATTGAGCTAATCATTAACTTCTCTGTGACTGGGTTTCCTCGACTAATATGAGGAAGACTGACTAAATGGCCTTGAAGGCCGTTTGAATCCCTAGTTAAATCATCCTATGAATTATGATGCCCAACATTATGTGAAAAGATATTTAGAGAACTGCAAAACATAGTGATTTATGAGGCCACAGGAAGAAGGTTGATATTGAAAAAAGGCTGGCTCCAATTGACAAGATCCTGTTGTTTGGGTGAGTTTTCTGACCTAGAGCCCAAATTTGCCGCTTTTCCACTTATAACAGTTTCTTACTTCTGCTCATAGGGGCCAAAGGAAATAAGCTTAATCTACCCCCTTTCAAACACTTGAAAAATCAGGTAAGGTTTACTGGAGGAGCTAGTATTTGAGTGGATCTCTAAATGATAGTTATGATTTAAACAGTCAGAAAGAAGGAGGGAAAGTATCCCAGGTACAAAGAACAAACAAAGATATAGTCAAGAGAAGACACCGTGTTCAGAAAAAAAATCAAAGACTAGAAAGGTGGATTATGTCATAATACTGTCAAGGTAAATGGCAATGCTAGATTAAAGAGGGTTTGAAATGCCAGAGGCAAAAATGTTCTCCCTTTGCTGGGTAAAAGGGAGTCTGAAATGTTTTGGAGCAGAAGAGAGACGTGGCCACATAGATTCCTAATCATGATTATTCTGGTTAAAACTGGAAGGATTCTGAGACTAATGTGGTCAAATGTCTTCATGATCTTCCTTTGGATGACAGATTTGAAGAGACCTGGGCAGACAAATTGCTTGACTCAAACCTGGCAGGAATCCAAACTTGAATGTCATCCAGTGGTTGGCCTTTCAGGATATGTTTGATGATCTTGAAGGGAAGTAATCCAGCCCTTGAGAAACAGAGCTTTTCAGTGGGCTGGCTCCAATTGGAAAGATCCTGTTGTTTGGGTTGGTTTTCTGACCTAGAGCCCAAATTTGCCACTTTTCCACTTATAACAGTTTCTTAGTTCTGTTCATTGGGGCCAAAGGAAATAAGCTTAATCTCCTCCCTTTCAAACACTTGAAAACTGTTAGGGTCTCCCTCTATGCCTACTATGCCTATGTCTACCCCCAGTCTTCTCTTCACAAAGCTAAGAATGCCTAGGTGCCCAATTCCTTCAGTTAGTCTTCGTAGGACATGGATCTTTAAACCTTCACTATCCTATTCTATTCTCTGGACATTCTCCAGGCTAACAGTGCCCTTCTTAAAGCTTAGTGCCTAGAACTTAGCACAATACTTCAGTGAGGTCTGACAAGGTCAAAGTATAATGGGAATATCCCTTCTCAATTCTTGAGCTTGTGAGTCCACTAATAACTCCAGACTGTTTTCCCCCTTAAAACAACTAATATCTAAACATGCTTCCTTGGTCTTCTATTGATGAATCTGGTTTTGTTTGTTTGTTTTCACTTAGGTGATAATTTACATTCATCCTACTAGAATTTATCTCGTATTAAGCCCAATGTTCTGGCCCATTAAGACCTTTTCAGATCCGGATTCTATCATTCTTTGTGTTAGCTATCTCTCTCAGTTTCATGTAATCTGTGAATGTGATGAATACGTTAAATATTCTTCATCTATCTAATAAAATGTGAAACATTACAGATCCAAAATCATTGGGGTATATTACTAGAGACTTAGGCAAAGTTGCCATTGAGTCATGGGCAGTTACTCCTGGAGCCGTCCACACAAACTCTGAATCCATCCACAGGCATTATCATCTAGTACATATACTTCTCTTTTGCACCATGAGAGTATAAATACTTTGTCAAAAGTGTTGATAAAATCTAGAAACAACACATCCGTGGTATCCTTGCATTTACTAGCTCACTAATGCTTGTTCACTGATTGAAAGCCACAGATGGTCTGTGGTCATTGATAACCTCAGAATTAGCTGAAAGCTCTGTGGACCAAGCCTCCTTCTGATACTCTCTGGAACCCTAATGGCTTTCTTAAGGCCTGATAAAAACAAGACCAAAGACCACAAAGAGGATAGTCTTGAAGATCTGCCTGAGCTGGACAAGAGCTAAGACAAACTTCCTTTTTCTATCCACTGACTTAGCATCTTTTTATTATTTTACCACTAGGAGAATGTGGCTGTGAAATGCATTGTGCCAGAAAGAACATTCATTAGGGCTCGTGTCCCAGACGGCAGCCCACTGTATCACCGTCACAAAGCCTGACAATGTGGCTGCCTCTGATGATGTGTGTGTGCAGGGCTGTGTTCTCCTTTGAAGCTGCTGAGCAGCAATTAATTGTCAAGAGGGAATGATATAAATAGGATCCTGTGCAAACCTGTGCATTACTGGATGCGGGTACATCACCAGTATTAGACAGCTTCTTCTTGCGTCAGCTCCTTCACCCTCTCCAGGAGCAGCACCTTTTTTGTACTTATCAGCCTCTGTAGTATGACTGTGTGGGGAAAGGCTTGTTACCCGTCAGTCTGCTTAGCCACCCTTGGCATTATCGGGAGAGCTCAGCTGGCGCCCGGTGAACTTGGAGCTCCTTGGACCTGGGAGGGGGAGGAGAACAGTTAGCAGAACAATGCGGTCCACCCTCACCTACCTTCAGCTCGGAAAGAGATCCCAAGAAACCCTGGGGACAACACGGAGGAGGCAGCTTTTTGTTTAGTAACAGAAATCCCAAATTGACTTGTCCATTAGCAAAAGGCTGAGGGGAAGATAGTCACTGACCTGGGGCAAACAGGGGCACCGTTCAGCTTGCCTATCCTTTCAGTTTGGGCACAGGGGATAGAGTGAGTAGAGGACACTCTCCTGTCAGCAACAGGTGAGCAGATGAGAATGTAAGCTAGAGATTTGCAACTTCAGCTCCAGGTACCCTGTTTAACACGTAAGGAAGATTTAATGAATGTTTACTTGTTGCATGACTCTATTATTTAGGATTATGCCAAATAAGGATGATATCTATATTCACCTCAGAATCTAATCTCTTCCTATCTTTCTAGTCTTCTTTCATCATCCACCATCCCCATATATTATGTGATCCAGTAACATTGTGCTCCTGGATTTTTCTCAGACCAAATAGTCTGTCTTTAGATATCTGGACATTTTTTTCTGCCTGTCCCCTGGTCTGGAATGTTCTCCTTCCTCAGCTCCACCTCCTGACTTCCCTGGCTTCTCTGAAATTCCGGCTAAACTCTTAGCCTCTACAGAAAGCCCTTGTCATTGCTCCTCTAGCTAATGCTATACCTCTGTGGCTTACTGCCCCCTCCTTTTATTCTGTAATTGGGTAATTTGTGCATAGTTGTACAGAACTTCAGAGCCCATGACACCCCTTCCAAAATAATCTGATCGCTGGGGACAATCACAGTGCTGATGGACTCAGCTTTGGATACTCAGCCTCTTCCGACCTCCCACAGCCTCCTCTGCCCTCTGATTGCAGGGCTGGGGGCTAAAGACACAGAACTCCCAAAGCTATCCTCTACAGAGGATAGACATTGGAACTTTCCAGCTCCTTCTCCACTTTCCATCTACGGCTCTGCTTGGTCCCATCTCCAGAGAACATGATGCCCCCGTGCCGGTCAACCCCTGTTGTTGGTCTTCCTCCCCCTTTTGGAGGATCACGTGAGGTAATATAGGCAAGGTACTTGGCAAACTTTAAAGCATCATCAATATTCTATGGAAATAGCGAAGACTATTAGGTTCAATGGTTTGAGCACTTCCTCAATTACCTGTGATGCTGATGCTGTTACCATATCCTTTTCTTAAATCTATTTCTGTCCTGGACCCTCTTTTCTACTCTCATTATATTCACTCAGTGACCTCATTGACTCCTTTGCTTTCTACTGTCATCTGTATTCATATGATGCCAAGCTCTCCATATCCAATCTCAGCTTAGCTGTGACATCACATCACCAAAAGCACACTGGCTATTTTAGCTTGCCATACCAGAGTCCTCTCAAACTGAGCATAGTCCAGACCAAAGTGGTTACCTCACCCTACCCAACTTCCCCAGTCCATTGGCACCAGTGACTTTGCAGGCTCTCAGGTACGCAGCTTTGGCATCATCCTTAGCTTCTCATTCTCACTCTCTGTTTTGTGCCCAGTCCAGTGCCTCCTCAATAAGTGTCTATGGCCTGCCTGCCTAAACTTCTTTGAGGATAAACAGTATCATGGGGCCAAAAGGAATAAAATATTTACCAAATTTACTCACTTCACTTGCATAATTCCAAATGATTGTCCACAAAGGCTTCACTAGACCAATTCAGTCACGTCACCAAGACTGTCCTCCCACAGCCTCTGAACTATTTCCATTCTGTCACCTTGGGGACTGACCATGATGTTAGTTCAAACCTCATAGACATGTAAAACTTCAGTTCTCTGTTATTCATGCTTTGGAGCACTTTACGTATGGTCGTTTATAATTTGAAATGTTTCCTTTTTCATGCCCTTTCATTGCATATCGGTTGGGAAATGTTCTTGCTGTTGTATATTGGCACAAATTTCCTATGCATATTAGAAAGCAGACTTTGTAAGGCATAATTGATGCAAATAAAACAGCTGCTTTTCCTATTCTATATGCATTGATTTTATTCACACACATCATTTTAATTCATTTTAATAAAAATGTCTATTTTATTTTAACATTCATTGTTATGCGTTGTTTGCTTAAGAATAATATTGTTGTTCAATTAGTTGAGTCATGTCCATCTCTTCATGACCCCATTTTGGGTTTTCTTGGAAAATCTACTGCAGTGGTTTGCTATTTTACAGATAAGGAAACCGAGTTAAATAGGGTTAAGCAACTTGCCCAGGATCACAAAGCTGAGACATGGCTGAGGTTGGATTTGAATTCATGAAGATGAGTCCACCTTGGAGCAGGTACAGCACTCTATCCACTGCGCCACCTACTGGTCCATTTAAGAATGCCCAAACTCAAGTTTTGAAAGGTATCACTTTCTGTTCTCTATTTTTAATGCTCTGTCTTTCTATATTAAGGTTATGCGTTTCTCTTGAGCTTCTTTTGGCATAGAAATGATGCTGCTATGAGCCTAGGCTTTTACCAAACTACATTTCAAGGGTTCTCATGTGGGTGACCTTCCCTTAGAAAGGCATTTTCTTAGACTGGATTAAATGCTAGGTTTTTGTTTTGTGTGGTGGTGGTTGTTGCTAATAGTTCCAGTCACTTCCAGTAATCTACATTTCTATTTTTAATTTGTGCCAAAGCATTTTTGCTTAGCATCATTAGTGGGAAGTTTGAGATCTAGAAACATATAATCTATTTATTGCTTTCTTTTTCCAGTGTAGGCTTTTTATTTCTCCAAATGATTTTTGTTATTAGTTTGTCTAATTCTATAGAGTATCTCCTTGAGAAATTATTATTATTATCATCATTGTTATTAATAGCTAACATTTATAGAGCACTTCCTAGGTGCCAAGTCCTGTGCTAAACACCTTCACAGCAACCCTGGGAGGTGAGAGCTATTATTATCCCCATGTTACTTATAAGGAAACTTAGGGGTTAAGAGAATTGCCCATAGTCATGCAGCTAGTAAATGTCTGAGGCTAGATTTGAATTCAGGTCCTCCAGACTCCATGCCCAGAGCTCTAACCACTGAGCAACTAGATGCCCAATTGATTGACATAACATAAAGTATTTCAAAATATTCAGATGCCATTATTATTTGTAACACTTTTGGATGGCCCAACATTGAAAACAGCCTTGTTTGTGCCTCAAATGCCTTTCACTCTTGAAAAGGGTTATTCCTCCCCAATTCCCAGCTGACCCAAGGAACTATTAACCTGAACTCAACAGTATCTCCTTCAAACTCTCTGCTCATGCCATTTCCCTAGCCCAGAGCCAGTGGCATGATGAAACACCTGTCTATTGCTACCAGGGAAAGCTGGTGAGGGGATTCAGACAGGGCTCCAAGCAGGTGGGCATCCCCACCATTAACTTCCCTGAGCAAGTAGTCCATAATCTTCCATATTCTTATCTACTGGAATGTATTATGACTGGGCCTCTCTTGGAAACAGAGATGCCCAGAAGATGGTTTTTAGCATAGAATAAAACCCATATTACAAGAATATTTTTTAAAATCTATGGAATATTCATATATTTTTTTCATAGAGGATTTCTATGGGGAAACCCTTAGTATAAGCATCATTGGTTACATCAGAGCAGAGGAAAACTGTCATTTGATGCCCTTCCAGCAGCCATTCAAGATGACATTGAGGAAACAAAGAGACAGTCGTATTTACCACAACATTTGAAACTCAAAGGAAGATAATTTCTTCCATTTGCCGGAAAGCAAAAGAATGAATGGCCACTGACCAAAAGGCATTGCATTTACTTGCTCAGTTTTCCCTCATATTCTACTACTCTGTCATTGCTGCAGCCTTGGATGTGGTTAGCTTAAGACACTTTTCCCCAATAGCTGTGAATTAGTCTATACAATACAATGCTGTTGCCATTTCATGCTTAAATTAATGTTATGTTAAACCCATCATGCATATAAGGAAAACTGATTGGCTCAGCTGTGAGTCATTTGCTGAAGATGAGAATGGAGGACATTCTAATGGCTGAGGACTCTGTATGATGCTTCTAACTTCCAGCTAACACTACTAGACCTCGTGGAAAGCTTTGGCATTCTGATGCCTAGAAGGAAAAAGACGTAGAATTTGTGTTTGATACGTGTACTATATTTTGTTAAAGAGGAGATTTTGTGAAACCTCATTTTATTTGGGATTATTTATTAAAAATGAGTTAATTATTGGGGTCAAATTATCTTATTGTTTTCCATATTATAGTTATTTTCATGCCCTGAATTCAAAGGGTCTTTAAATTTTAAAACTAGATTTCAGGACCAAAACTCTAAAATTTCTATGTGTTTTCTCTCCTTTCATCATAAAGGGCATTCATTGTAAGGGGCAGCTAGGTGCCACAGTGAATAGAGCACATACCCTGGAGTCAGGAGGACTTGAGTTCAAATCTGGTCTCAGACATTGGACATTCACTAGCTGTGTGACCTTGTGCAAGTCATTTAATCCCAATCCCCCTGTCTTCCCTCCTCAATAATGAATAAATAAATAAATAAATGGCATTATTGTCATTCACAACTATTTGAAGCTTCTTTTACTCCTTAAACTTCAATTTCTTTCTATTCATAATATCCCTTCCAATTTATGATCTTTCTGTAGAGTACAGTATCTATTCCTTTCCCTCAACTACCATTAACTCGGAGCAATAACAGCAAAAATGACTAAATTCCACTTGAGAAAAACAAAACTTTAAATCTTGCAACAGCCCCAGTTTGTAAAGTAACTCACTAAAGCATATGGGGAGGAGGGAGGAGGACAGGATAGTCAGGATTAACCAGTTGGACAGAAGAAGCCAAAGTACAGCTAATACTTCCCTGAGGAAAACCAATACAATTATACTGGAAATTTTTAAAGTACTTTAACTTATTTTGAATGTAATTATGAGTATTAAGCATGTGTAAGCTCTGCTGTAATTGTATAATTACAATGTTAATGCCATTCAAATACTTGCAACTTGAAAAAAAAGATTTAGAAGATTTATAGGTTAAAACATTCTTTAAATCTTCCTTTTAACCCCATGCACTTTTTCTTTCTAAATGAACACCTGAATTGGACATCTCCATGGTGGGCAAATTGCGAGGGGCTAATTGTATGTCCCTCCTTCTTATCCTGCACCCCCCCTTGTTTTGTTCTCTACCATGTACCTGTCCCTTTACTGAGATATGTGCTTCCCACTCCCCTCCCCCCACCCCGCCCTTCCCTCCATCACCCCCCCTCTCATTCCCCTCCACCCTATTCTCCTGTGTGGAAAGATACTCAGTTTAGAGTTTATGTCTTTCCTTCCCTAAGCCAAATTCAATGACAGTAAATGGAAGTAAAGTTGTAACAGTTATCCCTTGC
>JAQQSW010021692.1:0-10611 GCA_028646575.1 Pseudocheirus occidentalis
CCCTCCCTTCCATCCTCCCCCATCTCAACCCCTTCCCCCCTACTCTCCTGTGTGGCAAGATACCAATTTAGAGTTTATATGTCATTCCTTCCCTAAGCCAACTTCAATGAGAATAAGGTTGACCCTTTCTCTTTTGCCTTCCTGTTCTTCCCCTCCATTGTAACAGTTATCCCTTTCCTCTTCTATATGAGAGGATTAACCCCATTCTGTCTCTCCCTGTCTCCTCTCATTATATTCCTCTCCCACCTCAGAATTTCACCTTCTAAAGTATCGCTTCCTATTCAATTGATTCTGTGCCCTCTTTGTACACATATATACATACTCAAATGTGTGTTCATACGCATATGTAAACCATACTATATAGACATATGTGTAAGTATGAATTCTTTTCCATGTTTACCTTCTCATGCTTCTTGTATTTGACTGTCACATTTTCTATTCAGTTCTGGTTTTTTCATCAAGTATGCTTGGAAATCCTCCACCTCCTCGAATGTCCATATTGTCCTCTAGAACATTATACTCAGTTTTGCTGGGTAGGTGATTCTTGGTTTTGATCCGAGCTCCCTTGATCTCCAGAATATCATATTCCAGGCCCTTCAATCCCTTAATGTAGAAGCCGCCAGATCCTGGGTTATACTAATTGCTTCCTTATTCCTCCTAATTACAGCTTTATATGTTTGTGTTATTTAATATAATCTACTGTGTTGCTTTTTTCTGTATTTTTCTGTTTGGTTTTGTAAAACAGAGGTTTAAGACCACAAGTTGTTAGATCATGTATTTAAAATGAAAACCACACATACATACACACACACACACACACAGGGATTCTGAATGATTTCTATCTTTGCTCTGAAAATTGAATGGCCTTAAACCTGTTTCAGCTTTAACAACAGAATTTTACTTGGGCAATATTTGCCCATCCTGATGTACCCTTTTGTGAATTTAGTGATTATTAACAGCTGCCCAGTGAAGCTGGGTTTTGTTTGGTTTGGGTTTTTTTTTTCAATTCTGTAGTGTTAGAATACCTTTTCTTTTGAAGATGTGAATGAACTGTGCATGTGCATAGACTGTTGAATTCACTTTTATGCCATTTTTGTAAATATAATAGTTTTGCACCAAAAAAAAATTGTTTCTTCTTGGCAGCTTGTAATATTTGCTCCTTGATCTGTGAACTCCAGAACCTAGCTATAACATTCCTAGGAGTTTTCTTTTGGGGATATTTTTTAAGAGGTGATTGGTGAATTCTTTCAAGTTCTATTTTGCCCTCTGGTTTTAAAATATCAGGGCAATTTTCCTTGAGAATTTCTTGAAGACTGATTTCTAGGTTCTTTTTTTGATCATGGCTTTCAGCTAGTCCAATAATTTTTAAACTGTCTCCCCTGGATCTATTTTCCAGGTCAGCGTTTTTTTTTCAATGAGATATTTCACATTGTCTTCAATTTTTTCACTTGTTTGGATCTGTTTAATAGTGTCTTGATTTATTTGTTTCCATTTACTCTGCTCTAATTCTGAAGGAATTATTCCCTTCAGAAAGCTTTTGAGATTATTTTTCCATCTGGCAAATTCTAATTTTTAAGGCATTCTTCTCCTCATTGGCTTTTTGGGCCTCTTTTGCCATTTGAGTTAATCTATTTTTTAAGGTGTTATTTTCTTCAGTCAGGTTGTTAACTCTCTTTTCATGATTTTCTTGTATCATTCTCATTTCTCTTCCCAATTTTTCTCCACTTCTCTTATTTGGTTTTCAAAATCCTTTTTAAGCTGCTCTATGGCTTGTAATCAATCTACATTTTTTTTTAGAAGCTTTTGGTGCGGGAGTTCTGACTATGTTGTCTTCTTCCCGTTCCATACTTTGCTCCTTTTTGTCCCCAAAAAAGGAATCTAAAGTTACATTGCTGGGTTTGCTTTGCTTCCTTTGCCTACTCATGTTGCCAGTCAATTACTTGACTGTTAGGTTCAGTAGAACTCTGCTTTCAGAGAGGAGAGCTCTGTCCCAAATCTCTGGGGTTTTCACAGATGCTAGAGCTATTAGGAGGCCACGATTTCTGCAGCCCCCACTAGCTTTGGCTCACTGAAAACGCACCTCAGGACCACCACCCAAGACCACAATGCCTATTCAGGCAGCTCAAGGCAAGAGCCCTTAGCCTCTGAATGATCACTTGCCCCCCCTGCAATCTGCAGGCCGGGAGCTTCTGAAGCAGCCATGTGGAGGTAGCTGCAGGGCCACCACTTCAGCTACTTCTAGCCCTGGGGCAGTCGGCTGGACTCTCTCCCCCCAATTTATCTGATTTCCACTGACCTTTTACTTAGACCTTGTTTCTTATGGGTTGGTAATTCTGGAAAACACCACAGCTGTCAGTGATTCGTGCTCTAGCCACAGCTTGTTCTGGCGGCCCTAGGGCTCCAGCTGCAGGTTTATGCAGTGCTGGTCTGGGGTCCCAGCATTCTGCGATGAACCCGCTTCCCTCTGCCTACCAGGCTGCCTTCAGCGGGAGCTTTGTTACTCTGTCATTTTGTGAGTTCTGGAGCTTTAAAATTTGTTTTGAGTCATATTTTATAGGTATTTGACGTGGTTATGGGGAGAGCTGGGGAGTTTTGCTGCTTCTATGCCACCATCTTGACTCCACCCCCCACATATTATTTTTCCACAACCACCAATCAACTTGATCAATTTCAACTTGCCTCTTTATCCTCCAATTTTTCCCACTTATTTGCCTTGCCTTGATTTGCCATCTATCTTCTTCTTCTCCTTCTTGAGTCTCCTTTTATCTTCAAGTTCTATTTCCTTATCCTCCTTGATCATCTTTAATTCTAGTTAATTTTTTTATAGCCTTCTTAATTGTCTTTGACCTTATTCACTTTAAACCAGGAAGTAGTATCTGGAATACAATCAGGGCCTAGTGACTGTTCTCCTTCAGGTTTTCCTCAAATTTCCCCCAAATCACTATATTTCACTAGTCCTAACTCCACCAAACCACCCACACTCTCTCCTTTGTCAGCTCAAATCTTCCCTGCTCCTACTCCTCCTATGGAAGTACTATACCTCAGCTCTTATTATGAACATGTACAAAACTAGAATTGTACAGCAGGAAAGGACCTTAGAAATCAACACTAAGTCCTATCAGAACTGTGAATTCTATCTATCATACAAACTTGTAGAGCAGCCAGTATGCAAAGAGAGCCATACAAAGAGTACAAAATGCTATGGGAATGTGGGTCCAAGAGAGGAAACTCTTTGGGCTTGGGTGATCAAGAAATATTTTAAAAGGAGGTAGCATTTGAGCCAGTCCTTGAGGGTGTGTAGGGTGAGGATGTGTAGATTTTGGCAAGTTGGAAGGGTGAGAGGAAGGAATTCTACACAGAGGAAACAGCAAAAGCAAAGCTTTGGAGGTAGGAATTTGATTCAATCTGACCAAAATTTATTAAGTGTCATGTGCAAAGCACTGTTTTAGGTCATTGGAAATATGAAACTATATGCACACATAAACATGTATGTCACATAAAACATGTTATATACATATTACATGTACATGTTCTATATTCTGTATACATGTATGTATATGTGTCTGGGCATTATATATGTGTATATGTATACATGCACACACAAACACACACACACACCATGCTCTCAGGAGGCTTAAAACTCCTATCAAAGTGCTAAAACTTACTATAGATATGTGAACTATTATTACTACAATCTAATTGGGGGATAGACATAAACATAAATATCAATGATGCGAAGGAGAAAGAAATACATTTTTTAAAAAGATATCCAGGTGTTATGGGAATCTGAAGATCTTCCCTGCCCCTTGGCCCCTTGATAGGCTAAAGTGGCTCTGAGAAACTTCCCTGATTTGAAAGTATTCTCTGCCCCCTAATAGGCTGATGTGGTCACATGGAGCCTGTAGTGGGAGGCTTGTTCTTCAAGAATGCCACCTTATTACTTTGTGATTGGGCAGTGGGTCAAGAGGGCTGTGACATTCTCAGGTCCAGGAGAAGGCTATATATATGCCCTGACTTGAGGTTTGTTTTGGGGCTCACTTTGGAAAGAGTTGTGTGATTTGGCCAGATGAGACTCTGGGAAGCCGTTGAGCCCCCCGGCTTTGAAACCCCAGATGTTGGTGTTTCCCTCTCTGGTAACTGACTGGGTATGAATGTAATGGTCAGACAGCTGGAAGCCCATCTGCTGATCTCTTTCTTTGACTGCTTGTAACTTCTGTTTTTTATTCTGTTTCTATTCTCTGAAGTTCAGGGTGCTGACTTTTTCCCCTGAACTAGGTGAATGATATGTTTGATTGATTAAAGTAAGATTGTTAACCCATTATGAGCTGCTTTCCTTTAGAAAAGCAGATCCAAGAACCTGTGCTAGCAGCCACCCTGGGTATACTAGAGTGCTTGCTGATACACCAGGCAAGTGACTATGAGAAATCAAAAGAAGGAGATATGTCTTTTACTCTGGGGTATCCAGGAGTCAGCAGAGTTTAGGCAAGGCTTTAGGAAGGAAAGGAGAATGCACAAAGCATTTTCTGAGTACAATGATTAATGTAGTTCAGTATAGGAGTCCCTGTAGTGGAAAGATAGGTAGTGGGAGATAAGTCTGCAAAGGTGATGTTCACTTGTTTTCAATCGTGTCTGACTCTGTGTAATCTGGTGTGGAACGGTAGTGAGGATCATATTACAGAAAGCCTTAAATATCAGATTATATGGAATTGGGATTTTATTCAGTAGGCAATTGACAGTCATGGGAGGGTTCTGAACAAAGTAGTCCCACAAATGGGGCAGTATTTCAGGAACACCAATATGGAGGTAATGTTTAGAACAAAATGACTGTCAAAGTCTGGAGTCAGGGAAACCAGTTAGGAGGCTACCATAGTAGTTTATATAAACTCCAGTGGCTCCCTCTTACTTCTAGGATCAAATATAAAATTCTCTGCTTGAGGATTTTAATAGCTCTTCATACCTTCCCCAGGCCCCAAACTTTCTAGTCTTCTTACCTTATCTTATGCCATTCCAAGTACTCTTCAATTCAGTGACAGAGTTATTTGACTATCCCACAAACAAAACGCTCCATCTCCTGCCTCCAAGCATCTTCACTAGCTATCCCCTATGCTTGGGATGATCTCTTTCCTCATTTTCTCCTCTAAACTTCCCGGTTTCCTTGAAGTCCCAACTAAAATCCCACATTCTGTAAGAAGTCTTTCCCAACCTTCCTAATTTCTAGTGCCTTCCTTCGGTTGAGTACTTCCAATTTATCCAGGCTTCACCTTGTGGGACACAGTTGTCTGCATTGTTCTCTCTCCCAATAGACCTTGATAACCTTAAGAATAAGCACCGTCTTTGGCGTTTCTTGTATCTTCATCACTTAATATAGTGCTTGACACATAGTAGGAACTTAATAAACATTTTTTGACTGAATAAATAAGGGCCTGTACAAGGGTGGTTGTTGTTTGTTCTTCATTCCCAAAGAGGATCATGACATCAGGAAGGTGATGCTATATGACTTGCAAGTGAATTGGATTCAAGTGAGAGAGGGTGGTGCAAAGTCAGCAGACTCACTTTCTCCTCTGGAGCCATCTGGGTTCTGTGGCAAGATATAGATCAGGATGACTGGAGATGGTCCCCACAAGGATGGTAACTGAAATTGAAAAGATAGAACAGATATGAAAGATATAAAAATATATTTGTAGAAGTAATATGACCCTAATCCTATAAGTACTGAGTGAGACTTGAGTTAGAAATCATGGAGAAAAAGACAGAATGAATTGTGAGATATATGTTCAGTCAGACTTACTAGGAGCTTCCTTGCTTATTACCAGGAAACAACTCTGTTTTAAACTTTTTCTGTCCTGTTCAGCACCTAACAGAAAACTGGATGCATAATAGGGGCTCTAAAAATGCTACCATGTAAATGGAGAAAAAGTATAGTATTATATGGTAGAGTACTGGAAAAAAACTGAAAGCAAAGTACAAACCCATTGGGGACTGAATCAAGTGACATTCTGTGTAATAAATGATTAATATGAAGAATTCAGAGAAACCTGGGGAAGATTATATGAACTGATTCAGAGGAAAGCAAGCAGAGCTGTTAGAACAGTTTGTTCAAGTACCTCAAAAACCAATATAAAGGAAAACAAAATTGAAAAACATCATGATTGTAATGAGCATAGTAGCTACTTCTGACTTCATGGGGCTAATAGTGAAACAAGTTCTTCTCTTGGGTAGAGAATTACAAGTGGACTGCAGGTGTGGAATGAGGCCTATATTGCAAGACCGATGTATTGACTTGTTTTGCTTAAAAACAAACATTTTGAGTGTGAAGAGGACCTGTATACTTCCTTGAATCAAGTCAGGTTATTGTGTGAGAGACAGGGTCATCCCCTAAGCAGTGGTGTAAAAGGGAGTAACTCTCTCATATGTGGAGAAGAGATTCTGAGCTTATGAATTTAAGCTTATTACATTAATTTTTATTTTTTAAGAGGGGAGGTGGGACTGTCCAGACTTGTAATTAAATCTATTTCGAAATTCTTCATGTGAAACTCCCTTCATGATGCAGATCAGCACCTCCTTTGTAACTGAGTCTTTAGAGAGTTGCCTTGAAGTACTTGAGAAGGTAAGAAACTTACCCATGTTTCCAAAACCTCTGTGTGTCAGAGGCAGGACTGAACATAAGTCTTCCTTACTCTAAGACCAACAATCTACTAGGTTACACTATCAGATGACAAGTCACGTTCCCTCCAAACTCAGCTACACACAATAAAAACTCAGTGTAACACAATAATTAACAATATATATATTTGGTGTTCTGTCTTATGACAGTAATATAAAGAGATTGCACTGAAGTCCATTTAATTATCCTAAAATTTCTTTCAAACTTCGAGGGGCTGCCTAGTTCAGAGCATTATAGATCTTTGAACAGGAAGAAACCATAATAGCTAATCTGGTATAGCCCATGTTTCCAGGCAGATGAACCATTATTATGCATCTTTTACAAATAAGTGAACCTAGATGCAGAGTCATGCTAATAAATTTGCTGTGGGGGACCTATATAACACTATAGGAGAATGGGCCTCTGTGGTCAAGATGTCAAAAATTCCTCTGGGATTTGAGTGAATGAAATGAGTCAATCAATAATACTCCAGAGGATGACCCAACCCAGATTAAAATGCAAGGGGGAAATAATTACCAAAATAAATATATAATAAAACATAAGTAATATTAATGTGATTAATTTTTTATTTTTTAAATTTTTAAATTTTATTTTCTTTTTGGAGGGGAAAGGCAAGGCAATTGGGGTTAAGTGACTTGCCCAAGGTCACATGGCTAGTAAGTGTGTCAAGTGTCTGAGGCTGGATTCAAAGTCAGGTCCTCCTGACTCCAGGGCTGGTGCTCTATTCACTATGCCACCTAGCTACCCCATTGAAGTGTTGTTTTAAGTTAATATGTGACCCAAAGAAATTCTTATATATGATTTAGAGGCCCCCATTTCTGTTTTAGTCTGACACTACTGATCTAGTCTACCTTCCTCAGTTTAGGATTGAAACCCAGGAATTAGGTAGTAGGGTCTAGATTTAAACTCGGGTCCTGTAACATTAAGGTAAATATATTATTTTGGACTTTATGTATCCTCAAGAATATATGTCTATATAATGGTGGTGAGAAAGGGAGTATCTAAGAATCAGTGGAGGGAGTTGACATGAGATACCAGTTAAGACTTCAGCACACAGGACATTGGGCTCCAAGTCTTTTTCCTTCTTATAAGTATGCCTGCAGGTGACTTATGTTAACCCTGGATCTTGGCCAAGGTCAAACAGCTAGTCAGTGTCTAATACCAGATTTGAACTCGGGTCTTCCTGATTCGAAGGTCCAGTACTCTATCCACTGTGCCACCTATCTACCTTTCCCTTGTTATACTCTCGATAATAACTTGTTATTATTATAATATTACTACTATGAGAAGTAGCAGTAGCAGTAGAGTCAGAAAGACCTCCATTCTACTCTCAACTTTGATAGACACTCTTTGTATGACCCTGGGTAAATCACTAGACCTCTCTGAGATCCAAGCAACTCTCTAACACTACTATAATTTAGTTTTTAAAGTAGGTACAGATCTACATTGGTAGAGGGAATTTTCTCACTGGGAGTTCCCTGCATCGTGGAAGTCATAACTTCCCTACATCAAGGAAATCATCATTTACAATTATTTGTGTATCTGGGACATGCAGTACAGAGGACAGTGAGTTGGGGCCAGAGAACAAAAGGAAAAACAAAAATTATTCCTGTAACAACAACAGGGTTACAGAGTTCTAGAATCAGAAGGTTGGAGGTGACCTGAGATATTATCTAGTCTAGCCATTGAGTTGAGGCTCAGGGAGTGGCAGTGATGCCACTAATGTCACAGAGGGTATTAATTAGGTAATTAGCTTATAACTGTGGAACTTTGGGTAATTGGCACTTCTCTCTCTATGCCTCCTAGAGGCATGGACTTTTTGAATTGGAAAATCTTGGAGATTATCTAGTGTAATTCCCTCATGGTACAGAGGAAGACATTGAGCTTCTAGGAAGGTTGTGACTGGTTCAAGGTCATGGGACTTAAGCAGAGGTCTTCTGATCCTTTTCTCAAAACTTAAAGGAGTTACTCATACAGAAAAGTAACGTACAAAAACAGGGGTCTGGTGTGTTGGGAGCTCTGACTGATGTCTCCTGCTGAAAGCAACAACAGTGGTTTTAATGCTCCATTAATAATTTTTTTATCTCTTTTTATCTCTGTCTCCATCTTTCTGTCATTTAGTCTGTCTGTCTCTCTCTTTTTTTTCTTTCTCTGCTTTATTGTCCCAAGGTCTGAAATGGATATTTGGAAAGAGATACCATTGCTTTTCTTGATCCATTGCCTTCCATATAAAGGTAATTAATGAATGTTTAGTAAACCAACCCCATTTCTTTGATGAAAGGACTAGGTTAAGTAACTGATGGGTTTCCTTTAAATAGTGTTTCCAGACTTCCGGTAGTCAAAATGTCAGGGTAAGCAGTAAGTCACTGCAGCTCTCCCTTACTCACTTTCAAACGACCATAAAATAGAACCCCCAAACAAATCCTAGAACAGCAGAACCAGAAAAAATATGAGGTGAAGCAATCTTTTAGTCCAAGAAACATGGATGATAGGCAAGAAAAGTCTGTCTCACTTGGGTGAAATGGGAATGTAGTCTGGAATGGGAAGCATCCCAGCACACCAGCAGCAAGCTCCACCTCAGCAAACTAGCAGGAGATCCTACACTCCAGTGTGATGGGACAGATGAATGCCAAAATCAGGACCCCCCTCCCCAATCTCCCCTTCCTGCCCCCCCCACCATACCAAAAGAACAGGAGCCAGGAGCTGGTAGATTCCAGTTCTAAGTACCACCACATGCTTCAGCATAGCCCAGGGCAAACAGCCTCTGAAGACCAGAGTGCCACATGCTTCAGTGTAGCCAGAGGGGAATTCAGAAACACAGCACTGGGCCTTGGTACACTCCAGACACCACCACTAGAACCCCAGCTCAGCACCATGTAAGCTACCAAATGTCTACAGCCTCCAGCAGCACCAGTCAAGCCCCAACCCATCGTCTCAGAGCAGCACCAGACATGAAGGTCCCTCATGGGCCTCAGGGCAACATCAATGCAGCACCAGATAAACAGCTATGGCCTGAAGTCACTAGCACAAGAAGCCAGAGACAGGGCCCCTTCCACCCTGGGAGCACAGCTAAAATTCAAAAGAAAGGAAAAAAGGTCAAAAAGAGAAAGAGCAAAAAAACAAAAAAAAATCTGACCATAGAAAGTTATTGTGGTGATAAAGAAGACCAAAACAAACTCAGAAGACGACAATAATGTCAAAACACCTGTGGGCAAAACCCCAAAGGAAAACAGAAAGAACTCATGGAAGAGCTCAAAAAAGGAGCTTAAAATCATTTAAGTGAGGCAGAAGAAAAATTGGGAAAAGAAATAAGTGATGCAAGAGAATTATGAAAAAAAGAATCAACAGCTTGGAAAACTGCTTAAAAAGCAAAAGTGTCCAAATTGAAAAGAAGATACAAAAATCAACTGAAGAAAGAAACTATTTAAAGAATACAATTGGCCAAATGGAAAAGAAAGTACAAAAGCTAATTGAGGAAAATAATACCTTAAAAGTTAGAATTGGGCAAGTGGCAACTAATGATTCTATGAGACATCATAAATCAACCAAACAAATTCAGAACAATGAAAAAAATGGAAGAACATGCAAAACATCTCGTGAGTAAGACAACTGACCTGCAAAATAGATCCAGGAGAGACAATATCAGAATCACTGGACTACCTGAAAGTCATAATCAAAAGTAGGACCTGGACATCATCTTTTGAGAAATTATCAAGGAAAACTGCCTTAATGTCCTGGAAGCAGAGGGCAAAATAGGTATTGAAAGAATCCACTGAGATCCAAGTTTCTGGGCTAAGAATTCGCTATTTGACAAAAACTGCTGGGAAAATTGGAATATAGTATGGCAGAAACTGGGCATAGACCATTATCTAACGCCATACACCAAAGTCAAGTCTAAATGGATGCATGATCTAGATATAAAGACTAATACTGTAAATAATCTGGAG
>JAQQSW010021693.1:0-10611 GCA_028646575.1 Pseudocheirus occidentalis
ATCTAAAGTTGGATTGCTGTTCTTACTTTGCTTCCTTTGCCTGCTCATGTTGCCAGTCAATTACTTGACTTTTTAGCTCTGTGGGACTCTGCTTCCAGAGGGGAAAACTGTCTCAAATCACTGGGGTTTTTGCAGCTGCTCAAGCTATTAGGAGGCAGCTGCAGCCTCTACCAGCTTTGGCTCACTGAAAACGCACCCTAGAATCACCACTCAAGAACATGATCCTGATCCAGGTAGCTTAAGGCAGGAACACTTAGCCTCTGAATGATCACTTGCCCCCCCCCTGCAATCTGCAGGTTGGGAACTTCTGAAGCAGCCACATGGAGGTGGCTGCAGGGCTGCTGTTTCTGCTGCTTCCTTGCCCTGGAGGAAGTTTGGCTGGACCCACTATTCTCCCCTGAATTTTGCCAAGTTACACAAACCTTTCGCTTAGTCCTTATTTCTTATGGCTTTATAATTCTGGAAACTGCGCCAGCTGCCACTGATCCACTCTCCTTTAAGTTCCAGCTGTGGCTTGTCCTGGCTGCCCTTGGTCCCAAGGCACAGTTTCAGGCCTAGCTGGTTTTGGCTCCCAGCATGCTGTAGCGAGCCCTTCCTGTCCTGGCTGCCAAGCTGCCTTCAGTGGGAGATGTGTTTTTCTGTAATTTTGTGAGTTCTGGAGTCCTAAAATTTGTTTATAGTCATATTTTATGGGGTTTTGAGGTGGTTGTGGGCAGTCACTAAAATGAAGAGATAGATAAGTAAAGCTCAGAAACCATTTTAGTCAATAAACATATAAATTTGCCAAATGGAGAAGACATTCATGTACCTGTAACAGCAACCACACTGGCATACCCAGGATGGCTGCTAGCACAGGTTCTTAGATCTGCTTTACTAGGAAAGATAGGTGTTTAAGGGGTCAACAATCTTTTAAAAAAATTACATTCATTAGTTCAGGGGATAAAATTAGTACCATGAACCTCAGAGAAAATCCAAACAAAGAAAACTGAGAAAATACAAGCAGAGAAATAAAGACCAACAGATAGGGCTTCTAACTGTCTGAGTAATTAGCACAGATCAGCAGACAGATATGACTGGCTGGCCAAGGAAATACATACTTAGTTACCAGAGAGAGAAACACTAACATCTAGATTTTTCAAAGCCAGGGGAGCTCATCAGTGGCTACACAGAGTCTCATTTGGTCAAATCTCAAGAACGTTCTTCCAATGTGTGAGCCCCAAAGCAAAATGCTAACCTCATAGTATAGAGCAGTGGTTCTCAACCTGTGGATTATGTTCAATTTGTAGCAATGAAAATATATCCTGCCCATCAGATATCTACATTATGATTCATAACAATAGCAAAATTACCGTTATGAAGTAGCAACAAAAATAATTTTATGGTTGGGGGTCACCACAATATGAGGAATTATATTAAAGGATCACAGCATTAGGAAGGTTGAGAAACCACTGAGTTTTAGAGCCAGAAGGCATTATAGCCTTCTTGACTCAGTGCCTAATTAAAAATTAACAAGAGGTGTGAAAGCTTTCCTATGAGCTAGCCTCCCCTAAGCAAGCTTCCCTTAATGGGCTCCATGTGAGGCCTATTAATAGGTGGGGAAGATCTTAAATCCCATGAACATTATAGTACCATGGAAATTTGGTGTACATGGAAATTCATAAAATACTATATAGAAGGATGATATAAGATAAGAGTGGTAACATCTCAAATATCAGCACAAAATATTTGAGGATAAAACGAGTGAGGTCCAATTAAGTGAGCTCATCCTGAAAACATTAGCAGAGGAAACTGAAAGGAGTAAAAGAAATACATATAAAATGAAAGTGATTCCTAAGCATTTGTGTAGCAATCTGTTCTTAACAGCAATGGAACTGCTATATGGTGACTCTACTGATTAATGTGCTGTGTGAGAAGGTGATAATGGCACTTAAGAAAATGATCAGGAAGAGTGAATTGACCTGAACAAGTATATAGAGAAGAAAATCCATGCCAGAGCCTCCCAGTACTCAACTATTCAAATAGATCTGTGATCTCGTCAAATCAATTCCTCCCTCTGATGAAACAGCAGCCCCACAATGCCTGCCCATCCTGTGTGACTCCTGTTGGAGTCCTTCATCCCCAAACGTCACCAAAGGGGTTCCACCCAATGTGCTGGAGGTCTTCTTTGATTTCTGCGGACATTCCTCTGTCTGCTTGTTATCCCTTGATCTTGGCAAATTATCAGTACTATCTTTTCTTCCTGTCATACAGTTCCTTGGTGATGTCCTCTGTCTCTCTGCCTTTGTCTGTCCCTGTCACTCTCTGTCTCTCTCATTTCTCATTGTCTTTTGTAGCTTACTCATGTTTCTCTTTGTTATATGGAATGATTTTTTGAGACTGGGGGAGGGAGGGTATTTGGAAATGATAGTGATACACATTTAAAAATTGTTACAGTAATTTTGTTTTTTAAACAAAGATATGTTCAAGAATTACATAGGATGAAAAGGCATAGAAGACTGGGACTTTTGCTGGTGGGTGGAATACCCACAGCAGTTAGACTGAGGATTCATCAAGGTATTAAAATAAGAATCTGTGGCTAAAACAAAAATATGGGTCATGATTTTTTACTTAATGCATATATTCATACATGAATTCTGTTTTCACTTTCATACATAATTCATACACAAAGATATTATATACTACTGACTTTAATACTTCAAATGATCTGTGAATTTGTTGGTATGGATATTCTTTCAACTCATGCACATCTCAATGCTTTTGTGCCTTGTTGTGAACTAACATAGTCAGAAAAAGTCATATCTGGCAATCAACCTAGACCTAGAGATGGAAGGGAAAACAGAGGCCATCATGATCAATCCTCTCTGTGACTTGCCCAAGATTACAGAAGAAACAAACATTAGAAGTAGGATTTGAACCCAGGATCTCTGATCCCCGAGATAGTACTTTTTCCACTCTACAATGAGCTTATTGTAATTGATGATGATGATAATGATGCTCACATTTTTATTGATCCCAGTTCTTTAATCTACAAATTAAAGGCTGTGATGTTATAAATTTTCAAAGGCAACAATTGCAGATTTGTGTAGGAATAAGAGAATCCATCCCTATTCTTGCTTCCCTGCAATAGAAGTAACCAATATAGCTTCAATGTAAGCTCTGCTGCATTTTTAGACTGGTAATAAATCAGGACGGTTATTATTGAAAAGATCATTATTACTACATATGTCATATTAATCATTTGTTTTGTCTGTCTTTGCAGGAGAGCCATGGATTACTATAGAAAGTATGCAGCTGTCATTTTGGCCACCTTGTCTGTATTTCTGCACATTCTCCACTCCTTCCCAGATGGGGAGTTTATCATGCAGGGTGGGTGAGCTAACTTCACTATTCAGCAATGGGGACAACACACTGTTAGACATACATCAATAACCACATTAATTACATTTCCACCACCTTCCTTAATGTGGTCATCAATCTTTGCTCTCAGATAAATATCTAGGCACTTTGGGGTTGTGAACATAAAATGAAAATAGCTTCAGAAAATGTAAAGCACTAGTGATATTTTACATCTCCATTTATATGCCAGCAAGGACATTTTCATCTCGAATGGAGAAATCCGTTATTATTCTTCATTTATTTCACAGTCTTACAAATAGAAAATTCTCCGTGTTCAGTTGTCTTATTATCTTTTTTTATCTCCCAAAAGACTGAGGGAAATTGTAAAATTCTATTTGGAGAGGAATTTGCACAACAGTTACAGAGTGAGAAAAACTATTTTTGTTTCTATCCAACATTTTTATGCAATAAATTTGCTTTGCTGTATTGTTTGAACAATCACATCTTACAGCTGGTTTACTTTCATCTGCTGGGAAATTGTAAAACACGATTGGACTCAATTTTTCTTCCAGATAAGTGGTAACAGTCTTGTATCAGGTCTTCAATAGAGCTACTTTGTTTTTTATTTGTCTGGACCTGATGTTTCATCCATGGGCGAATATCCCAGCGTGTGCAAATTCCAGGCAACCATACAGATAATTTTAGTGAGTTTCCTTGTGACATTGGAGTTTAATTACTTGTTACATAGCCACAATATGTCAGAGGACCTGAACCTAGGTTTTCCTGAGTCCAAACTCAACCTTCTACACCCTATCCTATATTGCCTCTGATGCTGGACCTAATATTAAGCTCTTTCTCTGTTCACCAAGATTTCTTATCAACACATTCATCTTTCATTTGATGCCTCCCCCTTTTAGGAGAATAGAATGGCAGACTCCAAAGGAAAGAAAATTTTACTTCTGGGTAAAGTTCTGTTTTTCATGCCGGCACAGTATTTTCAGTCCTCATATTTCACTCTCCCTATAGGCATCCTATTATCATCAGATTGGGGAATCCATGCTTGTAGAGAAAGGAGCTATCACAACTGAGACTTCAGCATGCACATCTGTTGGAATCGTTTCTCTCATGTGCGTCATCCTAATCAGTGTTAATAGGATGTTATGTACAAGCATGGAGATGAGCCTATATCCTAAGGTGGACAGATTATCATTCTCTCAAAGGGAAAATAGAAACTATTAAAATCAGATGCATCAGAAAAAAATTAATAGCTTTTTTCTTCATTATATTCTGCAATGTTCCTATGTCATTGTGACAGGTTGTCCAGAATGCAAGTTGAAGGAAAACAAATACTTTTCCAAGCTAGGAGCTCCCATTTACCAGTGCATGGGATGCTGTTTCTCAAGAGCATATCCTACTCCAGCAAGATCAAAGAAGACCATGTTGGTTCCAAAGAACATTACATCAGAGGCCACATGCTGTGTGGCCAAAGCATTTACAAAGGTGAGCTCTTTTCATCTGAGGGTTCTATGGCATTTAAATGGAAACCAAACCCCAATCACTGCCCATACAGACAATCTCTGTATTTTTAGGTTGGTGGACGTTATGGTAGTGGCAGAGGGGTATGTGCCTGTGTGTGTGTATGTGTAAATGATACATCCTTGGCCATTTATCCTGGGTGGACCCCTAATAGATGTATGATCCCCATTGATTATGAGAGTAAGAGGGATTATAGGACAAACAGGATTGCATTTAGAGTAGGGAAGAGGAGACTAAGGACCAGTCTCACCCAGGACTGCCTAAGGTGGCAGTGGAAATCAGCTATGTAAGTACTGGATTTTGTAGCACCAGGTTCCTGGGAAATGCTCAACATCAAAAAGAGATTACTAAGGACAGAAAGTGTGTCTAGTGAAGCTCCATAAAAATTGTTTTGTCTCCCATTACCCACTTATAATCCACCTCTGTTTTTTTTTTTTTTAGTTTGTTATTATACAGACATCTCCCTGTGGGTTTTTGCACCTCAGGCATTACTCATAAGACTTCTATGATGGGGGAACCTTTTGTTAGGGAGGAAGGAAGGGAATGAATATTTATTTACATAGAGCCTACTATGTGTCAAGCAAGCACTGTGCTAAGCCCTGCTACAAATATTACCTCATTTGATCTGTCATAAGATTATCTCATTGATTTGCTGTGATGTAGGTGCTAGTTTCATCTCCATTTTATTTTTGTAGAAACTGAGGCAAAGAGATATTCAATGACACAATGTCACAGAGATAATAAGTTTCTGAGCCCAGATTTGAACTTATGTCTCCCTGATTCCAGGCCCAGTGCTTATTGACTGTGCCACTAACTGCCTCTTAGATTTACAGAACCACCTTATTCATAGAGTCTATACTGCAAAAAGGGAGAAATTTAAGCACCTGCCTTAAGATGGGAATGGCCATTAAAAGAAAACCTAGGGTATCTATTATAAAGTGTTTACTGACAGGATAGATTTCCTTTTGATTATTCCAGTTATGCCTCTTTATTCATAGGTGGTTCAGGGACATGCCTGGAAGAATGGGTCCTATCTGGTTTATTGAAATCACTGTACTTATTTTCATATCCACCCCTTAGGGAAACTATAGGTATGCTCTCTCTTATTCTCTTTCTCTCTCCCATATATATGTATGTATATGCATATAGACACATATACACATACATATGTATGTACATATACATGTACATATACAATATACATGTATATAAATATGTGTAAGTATATGCAGAGAAAGACAGACAGAGAGACAGGCAGTGGAATAACATCTTTATGCTCATACAATTCTTTAATGTGTGCTCAAAAGCCCAAACCATATAGAGCAAAAATATCAGGAGAAAGTGAGGAAGACATTTTGTGTGCATCATGTATGAATAGCAAAACATCTGTTTCGTTCCTAGCTTCCTTCCCTCCAGAGTTTTAAACAAATACCCAACTCACTCTTTATTTAGTAGAAAGAACTTGACTGAGCAGCATTTATCACCTTGTTTTTTTTCCCTTCTTTTAAGGCCACGGTGATGGGCAATGCAAAAGTGGAGAACCACACGGAATGCCACTGCAGTACCTGTTATTATCACAAATCTTAGCTATTTTGCCAAGAGCTATGTGGATGATTCTTGGTCTCACTCAAGGAAAAATCAAGTTGTTTGGCTTTTATATCCTGCTATTTGTAGAGCCTAGTTTTCTTTCTGGATCAGCTTAATGTACTGCAATATATGTGCCAGTTGTATTGCCTCTGTCCTTTTCTTAACAGATGAACAACATTTTAGCTCTTTTCATTTGAAGTGAAATACTAAATTTAACATCATAACCAAAAGATGGTTCCATTGACAATAAAGTGTGTATTAAATCATCATGAAATAATTGATTCATTCATCTTTCTCAAAGATTTAAAAGCAATGACTTTGCACAAGGTTGACTGACAGGAATCAGCCAACCAAAACAAAACAAAAAAACCCACAACAACTATATACCAGTATATTTCTTCAAGAGGCAGCATGGTCCCTCATCAACAACTTCAGCATCAAACAGATCTGGGTTCAAATCCTCTAGGCAATTCTCTAGGATGATGAACTGCAATACAACCTGCATTTGTTGATCGAGTTCCTTATTTGGGAGTTCCCTAAATTAGTAAAAATAAATCACAAGTTCCCAACCCTATCCTGTTTGGTTATTTGACATTGTATCTTCCCTTGAAGCCTGATAGGGCAGTTGTTATGAAAGAGAGAAACAATTTCTATGTATGTCATAGATCCATTGGAGTCAGAACTAGAAGGAATGTTGGAGAAATCTGTCCAGGAACAAAGACCCAGAAAGATGAATTGACCTGCCCATAGCCACATGAGCAACAAGTGGTAGAGCTAGCACTCTGAAGCTTCTGTTCTTTCTGTTATTCTGTGCTCTCCCTAATAGATTCTAATAGACCCCAATTCTAATAGATCCCAATAGATATGTGCCTTTATTGAGGTGAGCTTTCCCTTTAACGAAGATTGCAACCCATCCATAACTACCAGAGGGGGTCTACCCAGTGTCCCGTATGTGTGTGAGAATGGTACCTTCCATTCCAAAGAGACTTTGGTCTCTTTGAATTCATGAAGCAAGGGAGTAGTACATTGTCCATTTATGATATCTTCTACTTTTACTCTTTCATTTTCCTGAAAGCATGCCTCATGCCTTCTACTTCCCAGCAAGACACTCCTTTTCCTACTGTGTCCTGTGTGCCTAAGTGAAAGGGAAAGTACTTCATCAATTGTTGGCAATTATGACATAGGTGGATGGTTTTCAGGAGATAGGCACCCTCACCTGAAGTTGAATCTGGCCATAAAGGGCCAAAGGCAGCAGATGAACCAACTATATGGCTATTAAAATTATGTGTACGATGTTTTGCTTTTGTTTCTCTGTGGACTGCCTTTCCTACAGAGCCATACAAGTTGGGAAATACTTAATAGCCTTGACTACTTAGGATATTTGGATTCCAATGAATTCTGTTATTGATTAATTGTTCTTTGTATGCCTTAATAAATGGAGAGGGGAAGAGGGAAGGATCTCAGATGAAGGTTGTTGAGGGTGGCAATGGATAGCATCTTTATGCTCATGTAATTCTCCAACTTATTCTCAAAAACCTTACTTACTTTACCTTACAAGTCAACAAACATTGTACATTTAGCAATCAATTAACAAACATTTACTAAGTATCTAATCTGTGCCAGGAACTCTTTAGGTGCTGAGGATATAAAGATAAAAACAAAGTCTTTGCTTTTAAGGAGTTTTCTTTCTATGGACAAAGCCATAATATGCACAAATAAGTATATTTTCAAAAATACAAGGCATTTTGTGAGAGTAGGTACTAGTAATCGGGAGGTGGAATCAATAAAGGCACCTTATGGTGCTTCAATTAAGTTTTTAAGGAAAAGGTGGACATGAGAGGGAAGTCATTGAAGGAGTTCAAAAGTGCAGAGATGAGAGATGGAATGAAAATATTGCTATTTTTTAAAAAAACAAACAACTATTACCTTCTGGATAGTGGGGCCTAGCCACTTAGGAACTTTATAAACATGTAGATTTGTGAATAAGATATCAAAGATAGCACAGAGTTTTCTATTTCTAAAGTGAACAAGACTAAATATATATGGCATTATATGTGCATACATACATATACACACATATACATATATACACACCTATACACATATACGTGTACATTCATATATGTGTATATATGTTATCTATCTATATATTATATATATATATAATCAGTCACAAGGCAAACAAATAAATCTTTTCATTTCAATCAGCTCCAGATTCTTAGAATTCATTTCTAAATCCAATAATTCAATCCAGTAAGTGCTCACTGTGTGCCAAGAACTGTGCTAAGTGTTGGGGACACAATTAATAAAAAAAAGACAGTCCCTGCCTTCAAGGAACTTACAATATAATGAGAGGAAACAATGCACAAAAGGAGGCAGGAAAGCGGGGGAAGGGAGACTAGGGAGCACCTTGTTCAATGGAGCTGAAAGTAGTTAGAACAGCAAATGCAGAGGGTAGTGATCTGCTAGTCCAGTTTCTGCCTTCTATAAAGGATGACAATGGGAGGATTTTGGTATTCTATCCTCTAGCCCAGTGGTTCTCAACCATCCTAATGCCACAACCCTTTAGTACAGTTCCTCAGGTTGTGGTGACCCCCAACCATAAAATTATTTTTGTTGCTACTTCATAACTGTAATTTTGCTACTGTTATGAATCTATCTGATATGCAGGATGTGTTTTCATTGTTAAAAATTGAACATAACCCACAGGTTGAGACCCCATGCTCTAGCCCTTCAGCAGAGGAGAGAGATGGTTTAAGGAGGTAGTTATGTCAGTAAAGGCTTGAGTTAGCAGCATGGTGATGAGATTAGAGGTGATGAGTTAGATAGCAAATGCAAAGTGGAATTACAGTCCAAAGTAATAGAATTTAATTTCTTATTAGATTGATAAGTGGGCATCCAACAAAAAACAGTCCAAGGATGATTTTGACTCAGAAGCATACAAATACAACCTGTATTGGAACCCTCAGTGTGGACATCTCTCCTCAAGTTTCAAGCAGTAACATGGGGAACCACACAGGGATTCCTAGCTCTTGATGGAAAAGAGAAGTGTAAGATCATAAAGTTAAGAGTAACAAGGAACTTTAGAAATCATCTATTCCAACTTTCTTCTTTATAGAAGAAAAATTGAGAATTGGAGGATTTAAGTGACTTGCCAGAGGTAATCTGATGTCAAATACAAAAAAAACCAATTTCACCACATTGTCCTATTCCAGGCTGCTTCCAGCACTCATATCCTCCTGTCCCCCTCCCCCACTCCCCATTTCTGTACTTTATCTTCCTCTCCTATCTTACTTAATTTTTCCCTGCTGCTTCTCCTTACCCCAAGTCTCCGTTCATTTCTTTCTTTCTTTCTTTCTTTCTTTCTTTCTTTCTTTCTTTCTTTCTTTCTTTCTTTCTTTCTTTCTTTCTTTCTTTCTTTCTATCTTTCTTTCTTTCTTTCTTTCCTTCCAAAGTTACCTTATTGTTGTACTGCATTTTACAGTTTTCAGAGCATCTGTATCTATAAATAATTCTGTTTCTTTTCACAAGTGGAAAGAGCACTGAATTTAGATACAAAGGACCTGTGTTGGAACCCAGCTCTGCTGCTTAATAACTGTATGATCTTGGTCTTAACCTCTCCCACGTTCCTCATCATAAAATTAGAGTTTTGACCTTTAAGATCCCTCCTGCCTCTAAATCCTTTGATCCTATTAGTCTGTGAGATAGGCAGGAAAGGTCTTAACAGGACTACAAACAGTCTCCATCCTACCAAAAGGTGCATCTGTGTTTCAAAAGGTTGTTTGGAATTCAGGATACATATTTCCTACAGAAATCATGTATATGGTAGTTATTTACCCATAATACACGACTACATATGCTTGCCATGGTGTTCAAATGCGCAGTTCTCATTGCTAACAATTTGTTTATGACATTTTTTGTTCATACTTATGAAGCAAAGTATTTTGATGATATACTTTATTCCACTCTTATTATTATAGAGCTAGGGGCCTACTGATTTCACCTACTTTCTCCTTCTCTTCTTTTCTATCAGTAGACCCCATGGATTAGTTAGAAGGCTATCTTTCTTCCTCCCTCCCTTCCTCCCTCCCTCCCTCCCTCCCTTCCTTCCTCCCTTCCTTCCTTCCTTCCTTCCTTCCTTCCTTCCTTCCT
>JAQQSW010021694.1:0-10611 GCA_028646575.1 Pseudocheirus occidentalis
GTGGGGGTGGGTGACAAGGGAGGAATCGAAAGCATCTAGAATTTAAAGTTCTGCAATAAGTGCAACTAGGAATTAAGATATACAGGGGCTGGGATAGGGAGATCCTCCCTGCCCTACTAGAAAGTAAGAGAGCAGAGCAGGGGAGGGGCTTTACAGTGGGATTGCTGTTTTAGGTTGGGGCAGGGAAAAGACGGGGAGAAAATTTGTAATTCAAAAATGTCATGAAAAGAATTATGTAAACAAGAAAACAAATAAAAAAAATTTAAAAAAAAAAGAAAGAGAAAATATCCATTGTATTGGTTGTTCCCTCCCCACCAAAGTAGCTTGTCTTTGTTAATATTGTTCCCTAGAAGAATAAACAGAAAATTGCACTGAAATATAAATGACGGGGACCTTGAGAAAATCAATGAACTTCCCCTGAAGTCCCTTCCAAATCTAAGTCTCTGATCTGATGAATTATAAGAACAAAAGGTGAGCTCAAATACTGATTGTAAAGGGGAGGGGGGTTTAGATGTGTCTTATATATATGCCATAGTCATTGATGCAGCTTAATTGTATTTCTGCATTTCATTGTTTAATTGCAGACCTCTAGAAATTTCTTCATCTCCTTCAGGATTCCTTTCTGAAAATATTATACAATTGCATTGTTGTATGTCTGTGAAACTGAGACAGCCTACCAGTGCCATGCCAGGAAACTGAATCACTTCCATTTGAATTGTCTTATGAAGATCCTGAGGATCACCTGTCAGGAAAAGGTACCAGATACTGATGCCCTTCCTCTAACTAAACTGCCAAGAATTCAAACTCTGCTTCAGAGAGTACAAATCCAAAGGGCTGGCCATTTTGTTTGAATATAAAATTTATCCTTGCCCAAAAACCTGTTTTATGCAGAACTCATACAAGGCAAGGGTTCTTATGATGGTCAGAAGAAGCGATACAAAGAAACTCTCAAGGTCTCTCTCAAGAACTTTGGAAGTGATTGTGTGACATGGGAGATTCTTGCATAGGACAGCTCAGCATGGCATGCCCACATAAAAGAAGGTGCTGTGCTCTGTGAGCAAAGCAGAATTGAAACAGCTCAAAGGAGAAGCAGAGTTGGCAATTTGGAGAATCCACCCCAAGTGGTCATTTGAACTACTCGTGCCTAACCTGTGGTAGAGCATTCTGAGCTTGTATTGGTCTGATCAGTCACAGTCAGAAACATTGAAACTTGACTCTAGCATAGTGAGGTCAGTTTCCTCATCTATAAAATGATCTGAAGAAGGAAACCACAAAGCACTCTTTACCAAGAAAACCCCAAATGGGGTCACAAAGAGTTGGACATGACTAAAACAGCTGAACCACCACAACAGAAGCCCTTTGAACTGAGTCTTGAAAACCAAGAAAACCCCAAATGGGTAAACCAAGGGTTGGATACAACTGAATTGGCTAGAGAAAGAAAATCTATCCCTTTAAGTTTCTCAATGTACTTCACAGACATTATCTCATTTAATCCTCTTGCCAGTCTGGGGAGGGGGCCCTATGATAAGACCAAGTTAAGTGACATGTTCAAAGTAAAACAGTGAATAAGTATCTAAGACAGGAGTTGAACTCAGTCTTCCTGACTCCAAGTTTAGGGCTATATCCACTATACCAGCTACCTGCCTCCCCTCACTCCCGATATACTATCAATATAAGTTAATAACAATCCTATGTATTAAGTTCTAGAAAAGGCTAATTAATACAAATTCTAGTAGCTACAAAAATTTCCTCCCAACAAAGGGGCAGGTGGCACATATTCCCCTTGAATGCTTAGGCAGGCATACACACACACACACACACACACACACACACACACACACACACACACACACGGAAAGGAAAGTGAGCTCCAATCTTCTAACATCAAGACCAATGAGTTACATGTATAGATAACATTGGTACTCCCAGAATTCATGCCCTAGATATCCTCTTCCCCATTTATAGCCTGCTCACAAAGTTCTACCTAGTGTAGCTAAGTGGAGCTTCTCAAGTCCAAAGCTAACATTTTTCTCCCAGGGGTCAGAAAGGGTCACAATCCCTAAAGTTTTCGAGATCTTCAGAAAACTATCTTTCACACCATCTTCAGGTCCTTCCTCCATTACCAGTTACTGGTATTGCATCATACTCTGCTTTCAACTCTGTCTGCCCATGGGAGCTCTGATGGTTTTGATGGACCTGACTGATCACCTGAGTACTGCCACCTCAAAATCAGAACAAATACAGGCCCAGAAAGGATGTAACTTATCCCCGTGGTCATATATGTGCTCTTTGTAATATTTTTATATTATGTTATATAGTCTTTTTTTTAATCTATATTCACACTCATTAAATGTGATAATAGAAATTAATAGTCAAGATCTACTTGGTATGACAACCCTTGTGGTTGTTCCAGAATAACCATATTTTTTCAAATATTTTTAACAAAGTAGTTACTTCATTTATTATTCCATCTGTAAACCACAATACCTAATCTGTCAGGGCAATATGGAATTTCTTTTTTAAAGACTTCCTTTAAATATCCTGACCATTTTATCATGCCTAGAAAGGCTTTATCAATATTTCATTAATATACTCCTCTCTGCAAGAGAACCTATAAAAATGTTCACTTAATCTGTTATATTAAAACTATCTATCACCGGTAGCATACATATATAATAAGGTAACCAAATAAAAATTGATATCTATAGACAAATGAGGCCCATTCAAAGTGTCCACTGAAGTTCATAAATGTAAAGTTTGATATACTTAACATCTTCCTAGTGATGATCTTGTAATACAACTTAATAACAAAACCTCTTAATTATCAAATGAAGATAAATTCTGAGAGCACTTTATAGCTCAGAAATAGCAAATGGAATCATTGAGCTGGAAGAAACCCCCAAAATGTTATCCACTGTAGACTCCAGGTAACCAGCGGTGATGCTCTGAAATTACAGGTGAAGCATTAAATACCTAGTATTTTTTCTGGACTCAATGGAAACAAAGTCCTTTGTTTAAATATCTAGAAAGACATCAGTAAAAGGGTTTGGCCTTGGTAAAGGCCATCAGCATTATGGACCTCAGTTTCCTCTTATATAAATTCATGTGTTGGTAATCTCCATAGTCCTTTCCAGGAGTCTGAGTCAAAAATGCAGCCCCATATTTACCACTGCACTTTCAGGTTTTCCAGGCAAGCTTGGGGAACTGACATGTTATTCTCTACCAATTCAAATTTAAGCTTCTTGTGAGCATGAATTGTTTCACGTGTCCCCTGTGCCTAGCATAGTGCCGAGCATGTAATGGGGACTTTTCAGATGCTTCTTGATTGACAATGATTATAAGATGTAACAATTACTAGCATTCCAAGATTTTGAATAAGATGCCCTATCCTCCCAACTCTCATGATATATCCATATGTGACTATTGATAAAGATCATAACCCTAAGACATATGGCTGCCTAGCCTGTTGGTATGATCTTTAGGCACTGATGGTGATTTTACTCTAATTTAACTTTGTATCACCAAGATGTTCTTCATCATATTTTTTCTTAGAACTTTAGCTGACTGTGAGCCACATTGAGATGGAGACCAGCTGAGATACCTACAGCATATACCCAGGCCACTAAATCAACCTTTTAGCTTTTACTTCTCCAGACTGAGTAGACCCAAGTAAAGCCAAGTTATTCTATGGAAGTAAGTTGTTAAGTTTCAAAATAATAATTGAACTTGGCTGTGCAAGGTTATTATCAAGACCAGATCTGAACTACCTATGGCTTGTGGTGTTTGGTATTAAGTATGGGAGGAGTAGCAGAGAATACAAAGGATCTGGTCCCTTCCTTACCCTCCAAATGAATGCAGAACATGCCTTAGATGTACCATGCATCTCTCAACTATGCTTTGGGCCATCAGAGATTTGGCTTCTTCCAAGACAGAGGAGCTCACTGTTTTACAGTCATCAGTCAGTGAATATTTAATAAGCATCTACTATGTGACAGATTTTGCGCTAAGTGCATCATGAGATGAATATCAGCATTAACATCATTAGAAGAATATCACCATCAAAAAGATAGTGGGTTTTTTTGCTCCAAATCACTATTGATAAGAGAAATACACATTAAAACAACTCTGACATCATCACATCACATCAACAACACCGCTTCACACCTACCAGAGTGGTTAATATGACAAAAAATGAAAATGTTGAATGCTGAAAGGTATGTGGGAAAACTAGGACATGAATGCACCATTGCTGGAGTTGTGAACTGATCCAACTATTCTGGAGAGCAATTAGGAACCATGCCTGAAGTGCTATAAAACTGTATAGACCTGTTGATCCAGCAATGTCATTGCTAGGTCTATATTCCAAAGACATCCAAAAAAAGGGAAAAGGACCTATTTGTACAAAAATATTATTATAGCAGTTCTTTTGTGTTGGCTAAGAATTGGAAAACAAAGGAATACCTATCAATTGGGAAATGGCTTAACAAGCTGTGGTATATGATTGTAATGGAACATTATTGTGCTATAAGAAATGACAAGCAGGACATTTTCAGAAAAACACCTGGAAAGACTTACATGAACTGATACATAATAAAGTGAATAGAAGCAGAAGAATGCTGGACAGAGTAATAATAGTGTTGTTCAATGAAGAACTATGAATAACTTAGCTATTCTCAGCATCTCAATGATCTAAGATAATCCCAAAGGACTAATAATGGTGCATGTTTTCTGCCTCCAGAGAAAGAACTGGTATTGACTGAATACAGACTTGAATCATGCTATTTTTCACCTTCTTTCTTTCATGTTTTCTTTTATAAAGTCTGCTTGTACAAAATTACTAATACGGAAATGTTTTACATAGTTGCACATGTATAACCTATATCTGTTTAACATCTCATGAAAGGGGAAGGAAGGGGAGGAGAGAGAGATAGAATATGAAACTCAAAACTTTAAATTAAAATGTAATTTTTTAAAGTCGGGCTTGTTTTGTTTTCCCTATAAGGAAATAGCTTGGAATTGTGGCAATTGATGTAAAATCTCTCAAATGCAGTACAACTTGCTTTTACCCAATTCTGAACCAAGATGGGCATAGACAAAGACAAATAATTGAGAAAAATGACACCTTAGCCTGAAGATAGAATTTAAATGGTAGTGATGAATTTTTAGTTCTTAAAATTGTATGTTGTATTAATGATAGTTTTATTGAAGTTTTGTTACTTTTAACCCTTTATTCTTTCAGTATGTTCACATTCAGAAAATGTTGTAATTTAGGAACTAGGCAATTTAAGTGTAAAAATCTAATGTTCCCAGGCATATTAAATTCAAATAAAAAATATTTGCTGGTCATAAAATTAAAGGCAAGAGATATAAGGAAGAGGTTGACTATAGAAATTCTCCAGATACACTGAAGAAAAATAAAAACTTAGTTTTCTTTCTCCAGTAGAAAATATTCCAAAGTGTACCTTGTAAAAACATGAATGGTGAGTTGATAAAAAAATAAAAACTTCATAATACTTTGATTCAAAATAATTTAAATAATTTAAGTATTTAAAGCATCAAAACTCCCACCGACTTATGGTTTATTGAGGTGGATATTGACTCCTTTGTTACAGACCACTGCCCTTTCATTCCATCTGATCTTTCGTGATCCTTCCCCTGTTTTTTATGACCTTCCACAGAGATTTTCCCAGTCTGGAAGCTTTCTTCTATTTCAGTGGTTCTCAACCTGTGCGTTATGTTGAATTTGTAACAATGAAAATACATCCTGCGTATCAGATATTTACATTACAATTTGTAACAGTAGCAAAATTACAGTTATGAAGTAGCAACGAACATAATTTTATGGTTAGGGATGACCACAACATGAGGAACTGTATTAAAATGTTGAGGCATTAGGAAGATGGAGAACCACTGTTCTATGTCTTTTTCCACTTTGGTGTACCAATGGAATACATATTTGTTGTTCATTAATTATCCCCCAATATCATCACATGATAGACCCACCTCCTTTTCTAATCATAGATGTCTCCAATGATGTCACTTATTCACTTGGACTTAGGTTATCCCTAGAAATCCTCTTTAGTTTACTTATACTCAATATATATCTCTCCAACAGCCTTCACCTCATATACAATTTTAATGTCTTAGAGATAATGATATTAAAACATTAATATGTATGTTGCATCAACACAAGAACATTTATGCTAAAAAGTTGGATTTTGTGCTAGGGAGTAGATTGGTAAGATTAAAATACCATTGCAAATGTTCCCAAATGTATTCAGTCTGCTCTTTTTCTCTTCTTTAATTCTGTGCCCAGTTCAACATGGGAGAGTTTTAATCATACCTATAAGAGTGACTGAATTTGGTGGATCATTTGATTTCAGTAATTCTAAGCTGCAATGGGTTATGGCATTTGAGTAGGTATTAAATCTGATGTTAGTATGGGGACTTCCATCTCCCCTCTTAAGTCACGGTGGCAGGAAGCATCACATTGTGAAAGGAGAGCTGAATTGGCTCAGATTCAAAACAAAGTAGGTGAAAGATCCCATGACAATAAGCAGTGAAATCAGATTCATGCATATCTCCTGTACTTAGAACTTGAAGACAAAAAGATGACTTGAGTCCTTAAAAAAATGTTGTTTTCTTTTAAAGTCCGTACTCCATTCATTATCCTTCTGACATCCCTGTATCAATATATGCATCGCTCAATAGAATGGCCATTCAACTATCATAATTAGTTTAATAAGACTTTTTTCATTTGTTCAATATTTTTCTATAAGGATCATTAGACTAATCTCTCTTGAAAGTTCTAAGAACTCATTGAGGAACTCTTCTAATATTCTGGGACTTGACCAGCCCAATATCACTAAGAAAGAGAGCGTCTGAGGACTCCATCATTCATAGGATATTGTTTTCCATTTGGACAACGTAGAAGATATACTTTCTGAGAGTTGCAAATACCTCTGACAATCATCAATAGATTTGTTTTCTGTCTTGGTTAACACTAAGAGTCAGAAGATTATTGAATACAATTGTGTTGTATTTATCAAAGGAATCTTATAGAAGGAATATACATATTCACACACATATTCACACACACATATGTGTGTGTATGCATTTATGCATGCATGGAAATATACATACACATACAGACATAAGTGACCCATTGCATAAGTGAGAGCCTTTGAAGTGGTATTTTGTTGTCATTTCCCCCCCAAAAAACAATCAGCAAGATTCGGTATTTTCTGCATCTATCAGTAGATTATATAACTATGAAGATTCTCTACTTTGGAATAGAGAATCATCACAATTTAAATAACAATCATGCTTCTTGCCATTATTCTGACAGTGAGAGGTAATATGGCACAAAAGAGAGAAAAGTGGCCTTTAAACTAAATGAGTTCATATTTCCCTGTCACAGTTACTCACAGTATGACCTAGGACAAGAGACTTAATGTTCCAGTACTCTGGGCTGATACTTAGATTTATGGCTTCTATGTATTCAATAGATTCTGGACTCATTCTGAGTCTTCTAACTTTCTGAGAGTCTTGATTTGTCAACTCTCATCCTCCATCAGCTACCTGCCCTCCAACTAACTACTAGGTACATCACTTGCCTCCACAATGGCCCACTGAAACCCACAGAGGTGAAATCACTTTTGCAAATTCACACAGAGTAGAACATTGTCTTGCCTAGAGTATTCGTTTAATAAAAGTTGGTTGGATTTTATTTCATTCAATCTCCAATCGGGATAGTGTGGCAATAATTGTATCAGGGACTGAATGCTCCACTTGACCATTGTGTTTTAGATGTCACTGTGCCAGCAGGCCTTGATCTAAGGACAAATAGGGCCACACTCTTTCTCCAGGGACTGAGGAGCTCCTGGTCTTTTCCTATTAGGCATATGAATTCCCTAACAAATAAGGGTTTCAAATACCATCATGCAAGGCAAATGGGTTGTCTGTATTACAAAGATCCTTACACATCCTGTCTCTTCTAAATGTCTTATATAATCTTAAAGACAAAGCAGAGTAAAAAATTCAGCAAAATAATTAATTAGAATTATTTTTGCTGGTGGTAACAATTTTTAAAAAGCAAAGCCAGTGGGCCAGAATGGGCTTTGAGAAGCTTTTAAAAGATTCCAAGTTCACTAGGGATAATTTCTTCCTTTGTATTTGCTGGTAATTGGTTCTTTGCATTTGGCATCTGGAAAGCCTGGGGTGTAAAGATTTGTCAAAAATCGAGATAAATCAGTGTTCAAAATGCATCAAGTTATCAAACCCTCCTTCCTTCTCTTTGGTCACTCTGGTAGTCAGCAGGAAGTCCCCTTTTCTAGGGAGAAGCAATCCATGAGCTTTCCCCATCTGTCTCTGAGGCCTAGAGCATTTACTAATTGGCCCAAGAATCGCTAACACCCCTGCTTGTATCTGCTAAACATTAGGAAATGGCAAGCAGGTGCTTGCTTCTCTGGACTTATCTCTCTATGGGAACTAAGTCCATTGCTACCATTTGGTTACAACAGCATTTTTTTAAAGCAACAACAACAATAATGATAATAGTAAAATGCATACTGACTTGTAAAATTTCTTAAAAGCTGTCACACATTATCTAATCCTCATAATCCCAGGCAAATGATCAATCCATGGACTGATTATTAGATTTATCAATCATCTAATTAATTAATCTATCATCTAATCTATTAATCTATCAACAATCCATTTTACATATAAAGGAATAGAGGCTCAATGTGGTTTATCAGTTTTCCTGAGTCATACACGTGGTAAATATCTGAGGCAGGATTTGAATTCATGTCCTTAAATTGCAGATTTTGTAATCTTGTTCTGGTAGGTACATGACTTATATTTATGTGGCACCCTATTTGGGGTTACTTCTCAATCTCCCACTGACATTACTAGGAACAAGTAAGGGGCAGTCAGCCAACCCCCTTCCCTAGAGGGACACCCACACCCTGCACCAACACCACCATTTTCTCCTCTCCACTGCCTAGATCTGCCTTTTTCATTGGTTTAAAATTCTCAAACATGGCCAAGATGGCGGCATAGAAGCAGCAAAGTTTTGCAGCTCCAACACAGTCACCCTAAATACCCTTAAAATATGACTCTAAACAAATTTTACAGCTCCCAAACTCACAAAAATACAGAAAACACATCTCTTGCTGAAGGCAGTTCAGCAGGAGGGGCTCATCAAGGCAGGCTAGAAGCCAAGGCCAGCCCAGCCCAAAACTGAAACCATGGCCAGGCACCAGGGTGGTTGAGAGGAGCCAAACCACAGCTTGAGTTTACCTGAGAGCAGATCTGCACCACCTGGAGCAATCTCCAGATCTATCAAGCCAGGAAAAATAAGGCTTAGAGAAAGGTCAGTGGAATTCAAGCTTTCAAGCTAAATTTGGAGGAGGAAAAAAAGTTTGGCTAAACTGTCCACAGGGCAAGGAAGCAACAGGAAGTGGCAGGATCTGCTCAAACCAGCAACTGCCTCCACTAGGCTGCTTCAGAGCTCCTGGCCTGCCAATTGCAGAGGAATTAAGACAATTGATCAGGGCAAAGGCCTCTTGGGTTGAGTGGCCTGGATCCAGATCATGGTCTTGGGTGGTGGTCCTGGGGTGGGCTTTGAGTAAGCCAAAGCTGGTGGGGACTGCAGCATCCCCTAATAGCTCCAGGAGCTGTGAAAACCCCAGTGATTTGGGACAGAGATTTCCCCCCTGGAAGCAGAGTTCCACAGACCTAAAAAAAAACAAACAATTAATTGACTGGCTAACATGAGGAAAAGGAAGCAAAATAAGAACATCAATACAACTCTAGAATCCTTTTTAGTGGACAAAAAGGATCAAAGCATGGAATGGGAGGAAGACAACACAGTCAGAACTCCTGTACCAAATGCTGCCAAGACACTTGAAGAATGCCTAGAAGTGATAGATCGCCTGAAAAAGGACTTTGAAAACCAAATAAGAGAAGTGGAGGAAAAATTGGGAAGAGAAATGAGAATGATGTAAGAAAGAGCCAACAACCTGACTGAAGAAAACAACACTTTACAGAATAGATTAACTCAAATGGCAAAAGAGGCCCAGAAAGCCAATGAGGAGAAAAATTCCTTAAAAAGTCAAATTTCCCAGATGGAAAAAGAATTTCAAAAGCATTCTGAATAGAATAATTCCTTCAGGATTAGAGCAGAGCAAGTGGAAGCTGATGACTTTAAGAGAAACCAAGATGCTATTAAACAGGTACAAACAGATGAAAAAGTAGAAAGCAATGTGAAATATCTGCTTGGAAAAAAACCACTGACCTGGAAAATAGATCCAGGAGAGACAATTTGAAAATTATTGGCCTACCTGAAAGCCATAAACAAAAAAGCAACTTGGAAAGCATCCTTCGAGGAATTCTCAAGGAAAATTGCCCTGATGTTAAGATTCAGAGGGCAAAATAGAATTTGAAAGAATTCACCAATCACCTCTTCAAAACGATCCCCAAAAGAAAACTCCTAGAAATGTTATTGCCAGGTCCCAGAATCCCCAGTTAAAGGAGAAAATATTATAGGTTGCCAAGAGAAAACAATCTGAATACTGTGGAAACACAATTAGGATAACCCAGGATCTG
>JAQQSW010021695.1:0-10611 GCA_028646575.1 Pseudocheirus occidentalis
AGAGACAGATAGAGACAGAGACAGAGGGCTCTAATAACAGAATTTTAGGCATTAGCCAACAGAGACCAAAGGTATTTTGGTCTCTAGGCCTCTTCTGTGCCTCCAAGCCAACCTAGTGAGGCTGTCACCTACTCCCCAAGTAGATATCTAGTCTGAATAAATGCTGACTCCAACTATGCTTGTCTATGAATGACTGACATGGAATGGAAGTACTGAAAAATTCAGTCTGTTTAATTTCCAACATTTATTAAAACAATCTCTAAAGGAGCGTGACTGGTCTTTCTAGGTCTTCACTTTAGTGTGGCCAAACAGACAAGTTGCAGCAGATTGGACAAACCATATTTTTCAGCCACGGGCAAAATACTCTTGGTTCAAATATTTCTTCAATTTTGCACGTGCTGGTTTTTGTGACATGTGTTAGTTTTTAAAAGAATAAGGAACAGTTATGAAAACTCACTTCCCTGAACAGGAGGTACATTTAAAATATGATGGGGAGGGAGAAAAGTATATGTTTGTGCAGTAGCATTTGCCACAGGAAGGAATGGATGCGTGCTTGTCTGAACTTGGAAGGTTGTTGTTGTTGTTGTTTAAAGCAAGTTCAGTATATTGAAAGGAACTCAATTGACAGCTTTGAAACACAAAGTCCTCTGTTTATCCATAAAGACACATATATAGTATGGCCACTAACAATTCCAAGCTTTCTTGATGAGTGTACCTCTGTTTGCCCCTCCAGAGAGTGAGAAGAAGGTTCATATTCCGGGCCCATTCAATTCTTGGCTGCTCTGCTAAGACTGCCAATTAGAGTATTTTGTGATATGGACATCTGTCCACTGGACTGAAACCAGCTCATTTCACAAGACAGTTGTCAGATGGTAACAACTTTTTGTGGCAACCTGTGTTGGATTCAAACCCATGCCCTAAGAGGTTATGTGGCTTCTTCATCTACTCTCAATTCCAATATCCAACACCAAGGGAAACAAAACTGATTTTTTTAAAAGTTAACTGGGAGGTGTTCTATAAATTGTAAAATCCTAAAATCAATCTGTTTCCCTTCATTCTCAAGACAGTTACTGATGCTCAAATTAATTACTAGAAGATAGGCCTGCGCCTGCCCTCCCCAGAAAAGTTTTATTCCTGGGAAAATGAAATTTTTCATATGTTTTAAAAAAAGAAACTAATTCATCAAACATTGATTTGGTAGTTCTTTTCCTAGATTCTATTATCTGTAAGATACCATGCTAGGGATGATGAAATCCTTGGCATTTTCCATGGTCTTACATTTTCCACACTCTTCCATTTAGCTGAAAATGTCTGCTGAATACTCCAGAAGTTCATCTCTCCGCACCATGACTTTTTTCACTTCCAATATTGGGGCTTGGGAGAAGATAAGGAGGACTGACAAAAAAAAGTTTCACTAGTACAAAGGTAATGCTTAAAGGTGCTTTAGTTTCTCAACTATATATAATTATTTCAAAGGCAAAAAAAAATCATAAGAATAGCTTTATTGTCATATTTTTACCAGTGGGTGTATGGAGTGATTTAACTTACAGGTAATGATTATGTGATTGTATTGATACAGGGCACGCAGCCTACCAGTGAATCATCTAGACTGACAAGAGGAGGTGTAAAAAATCTGCCTGTTTCTATTCTGTCTCATCCTCCTGATTTTACAAAGGAGAGAACTGTTTCTCACAAGCAGGGGGTTAGGAAAGCATCAAAGCTCCAGATCACAGATATAAATGCATAAAGAGAATGTGTCAATTCCTTGTGGTATAATTTAAAAATTAATTGGGTGGTAGTGGTAAAAACCACACAGCCCAAATGATGACTGTTCCATCAGGAATACAATGCAGCTGACTATCAGAACCGACCTCCAGTTCAGGGGGAGAAAAAACAACAACTGTAAACTTTCCAATGCTAAACTAAAATATAAGTTAACCTCTCTGAAATATTGAGTGTTGTTTGTTCATGTTTGACCTCTACAGGACAGAACTGTTGCACAAACCCACCCATTTATTTAGACCTCAAAGCAACAACACACAGAATAAAGGTCCTAAGCTGTAGCCCCGTATCCCGAGGTAATTAAAGTAGGTATTTTCCAGCCAATGGCCCTTGAAGCCATAGCTGATTAAGAGTACAAAAATTTTTAAGACTGACAAATAACTGCGCCAAGGACAATGCTTGACCAAATGTAATTAACTGAATTTAGATAAATTCTCAGTCTGGCTTTCTTTAACATGAATAGAAAAATCACACACTTCATTGGATAAGAATAGATTTGAAAATGAACATTTGGATTCTGTGAAGATGTTTTGCTGGAATAATAGGCCCAAGATTTCATATGAACTGAGTATAGGCTCTTTTTGACCCAAAGAATATCAGCCTTCTGTTTTTCTTTTCTGTTCCTATTTGCTGATTTTTGTTAATATTTATAATAACAGAAATAATAGGCAAGGGAAAGCAATAGAATAACAGATCCATTTAAATCTTTACTCTTTGTTTTTTTTTCTTCAGGGTTTCTGGTTCTTTTTCTTGGGGATAATTAGAGATAAATGGTATGGTATTATATTTGCTCAGATAGCAATGCAAAAATGCCTATTTCCATCATTTTCAGTAATAGACTTTCAAGCTATATTTTCCTCAAACTTGATCCTCATTATTCCAGTAATATTTAAGCTATTAATTTCTCCAGAGAGTGCTTTTTGAAAATGGTAAATTATAAGACAAATCTCCAAATTACATTTTCTTTAATTTACAGTATTGTTCAAGCTCCTCTGTTAGCATAAATGAATAGTCTGAGCTGCAGTCTCAAAGAAAGACTTAAGCATTAAACAGTTGGCTTGGAAACAGAAACATTAAGAATATGATTGAAATTTTTTACAGAAGATGAAATAACAGCATGCTCCAGAGCTGATTTATAATAATTCTAACATTTCTGCCGGAGCTATGGAAAAGTGACAACGTTTGCCAAAAACAAGGTGAAGGGTTTCACTTTCTGACTGGTGCAATGATGCCAATTTTGCCCTAAGTAAAAAGTGATTTTCTCAGTTAAATTATTTTAAATTCTTTTCACTCTAAACCAAACTGCCAGTTTACACACTGGAAGTAAAATATAGGGCCTTTCAAAACAAAAGTGAGTTAAAGAAAAAGTTGTCATGTTTGATCTTTAAAATGCCAGTGAAATTTAAGAATTTAAACAACAGTAGAAAAAAAAAGTCAAACTAAATGCTACTGCTGTCCACATGTGCCCCAGAAAGAATGACCTTTGGGTACCTCACCATCAAAAACTACAAAAGCTAACTCTGTTCTTATTAAAAGTGGATGTTTGTTATGCTAATTTATAATTGAATATGTATGAAATTTCACCCCTCATCCACAGGACTGTTTTTAATCACTTGCAATTTATTTCATTCTGTACAAATCCTACTTGTTTCCCTTACTTCTGTTTTTATCTGGTGGGTGACGGAGTGGACAGGAGGTATTCTTTGCAAAATTATTAACAAGCCCTCAATAAATCCCCAAAGATATCAGTAATCTGACACCCCTTGCCTACCTAAACCATCTGAGGCCTAACCAATGGTCATAATCATTTATGATTCTGTAAATGAAAAGGCTTCGAAGTGACTTAGAAAATCACTCACTCCATCTAGTGGTAACTGGCTGTACTTATCCCTGCATTTTACACTACATTTCATAGGATTATAAATTTGCTAGAAGGGACCTTAGATATTATCTAGTCCAACCTTTACATTTAATTTAATAAGAACACTGAGGCACAGAGAGGTTTTGTATCTTTCCCAAGTTCTCTCAGGTATGAAATGAGAAAAACAATATTTGGATATAGTTCCTCTGACTCAAAATCCAGAGCAATTTTCACTGTACTAGACTTGGACAAGGAGACCCAGCAAGGCTGAGTACTTGCCCGAGGGAGTAAGTAGCTGAGCTAGAACCTAAATCAATCTTCTGATTACATATAGCTTCCTTTCTGCTACACCACAAGACCCTCATTTTAATCCAAAGATGATTAAAATGCCGAGAAGTATAACAAATAGTCATGTGGGAAATTAGTTGCATTCTGCCAATATTGTATGTTATTCTGCTATTGCCTAAAGCAGGTATGCAACATATTATTAATAAATATGAACTGAGTGCCAACCAGACACAGTGCTTGTGCTTGAGCTGCTAAATCTTGTAGCTTCTGCCTCTACAACATCCCTTGTGTCAATCCCCTTCTCTTCACCCATATGGCCATCACTCTAGCTCAGAGTGTAAGCATCTCCAACAAGACTATTGCAATAGCCTCCTAAATTCAGTTCCTCTGGTTCTAAATCTATCCTCCTATGACTCTATAATTTCTACCTCAAGTCTTTTCCTCTCTGATCCACTCTTCACACAGCTACAAAAATGATGTCTTTAAAGTCCAAGTTTGAAAATGACACCCCTCAGTCAATAAACTCTGGTGGCCATGTGGTATTTCTAGAATCAAATATAAACTCCTCTGGTTGGCATTTAAAGCCCTTGGAAACCAGGCTCTAACTTACCATTCCATCTTTATCATGTATTATTCCCCCTTCTTGCACCCTGTGCTCAAATCAAATGGACCTTCCTGCTGTTGCTTAGACTGTCTCCTGGCCGCTGACTTTGCAGAAGTATTTCCCATGAACATACTTCTCACCTCTGTCTCTTAGAATCTCCATTGTTGCTGCTATTGAGTCGTTCAGTCACGTCCAACTCTTTGTGACCCTCATGGACCACATTGTCCCTGAAGCTAGGCAAAGATACTGGAGTGGTTTGTTATTTCCTTCTCCAGTTGATTAAGGCAAACACAGGTAAGTGATGTGTCCATGGTCACACAGCTAGTAAGAGTCCAAATTTGAACTCAGGTCTTCCTGACTCCAGGCCTAGGGTTTTATCCAATGAGTCACCTAGTTGCCTCTCTTAGAATATATAGTGTCCTAAAAAGATGAATTCAAGTGTCACTTAAAAGAAAGCTATTCCTGATCCTCAGATGTTATTGCCTCCCCCCTCCCCCAATAATGTTGCTTCTTTTGTACATATTTCATGTGGTAACTGTTGGCTCAAAGAGCTAAGTGTATAAGACTTCTTACTGGTGGGACATGAATTACTCAATGCTCCATGTGTATCCAAGGGGTAATGTTGGCAAGAGCTGGAGAAGGGAGCTCCTGGTCTTCTGGCTACCAGCTTCAAGGGAGAAGATGCACTATTCTAACCTCTCTTCATGTCCCTAAAGGGAAAAAGATGATGGGAAGAAGCTAACATGTAGAGGAACTGATCCTTCAATCATCTCCCTGCTCCTAGATTGCTAAGACTTTGGAGAACTTCCCCTTGAATGAAATCTAAAATACTCTTTCCCTTGGTTGAGCTGAGTTATCTCATTCCCAATGAGAGTTCCCATTTGTTCTGTGTCTTGTCTTGTCAGGTATATATTTCCCTATGTATGCCATCTCTGATTTTTTGGTTTGCTATCAATTTGGGCAAATGGTGTATTTGCTATCTGTGTTCATGGTAGAACTGATATCTGTTTGGAAGGGAGCCAAGACTTAGACATATAGCTTAGGGTGCTCCTTACCTATTAAGGGATAGTGATGAGGTGTGAGGAATATAGTTTGTATCTAAAAATTACTTCTCCTAGACTAATAATATCAAAAGGAGCAGAGAGATCTAATTTTAGCCCAGTGGATAGATAGATAGATAGATAGATAGATAGATAGATAGATAGATAGATAGATAGATAATAGATAGATAGATGGATGATAGAGAGATAGATAGATAGATGGATGATAGATAGATAGATAGATAGATAGATGATAGATATTCTCTCTGTCTCTCTCTCTGTCTCTGTTTCTGTCTCTGTCTCTGTCTCTGTCTCTCTCTCTCTCACACACACACACACACACACACACACACACACACACACACACTGGCCAACCTCTGGGCTCAACCTCCCGCTTACTCTCCTAGAAGGAATCAAAGTCCCTCTGGAGAAGGGAGAAGGGAAAGAGATACTAAGAGATGTTTATTTTTGCCTCTCTGTAGGTCACCTCTAGACAGAACCCATATGGACACATATAACCTACACAGACAAAACAAAACACCCACACCACACACCCCCATGTATACTTGTATGCTGGTCTCCTGTGTCTACCAAAAGAATGTGAACCCCTTGAAGTCAGGAAGTTTTTCATCTTTGTCTTCTTACACCTAGTACCAAGCTTAGTGCCTCGCACATAATAAACACTTCATGAATGCTTGTTGATTGGTTGGTCTACCTTGGTTTGGAGAAATGGGACACAGGCATTTTGAAAAAACAGAGGTAAAAACGTCAGGTACTACAAAAGTTTAAAGGAAGGAACAATCATGGAAGGTTGGGCAATCCTGGAATGCTTCACTGGAGGAGGCGAAACATGAATTGAGTCTTAAAAGGAGAGGATTTGGATAAGTAGAGAAAAAGTAGAAGAGGGTACCTTGGCAGGAGCAAGAGTCATAATAAGGGGAGCAATCTTCAGAGAGCAATGTACGCGCCATTTTGAAGTAGATATTTTATTATTTATTTAACCAGAGTAGAGGCTGGTGAAATAGATAGGGATTGGGTCTTGGAGGGCCTTGAAGGTCGAACTAAGGAGTTTGGACTTTGAGATATCCAGGTGGCACAGTGGATAGAGTCTTGTACTCAGAGTCAGGGAGATCTGAGCTTGAATTCTTCGTCAATTACTAGCTAGGTGGCCCTAGGAAAGTCATTTAAACTTTCTCAGCTTTATTCTTCATATCTGTAAAATGGGGATAACACTTATTTCCAGGGGTTATTGTGAGGATGACATTAGGTAAACTTTAAAGTACTAGATAAATGCTAGCCATCATCATCACTATTCCGGGAAGGAGGGAACCATTAAAAATCTTTTTAGCAGATGACAGAAGTGATCAAAGCTACACTTTAGAAAGCTCTATCTGGTATGATTTTGACTGGAAAAAGCAAAATTTCAAGGTGGGGAGACCAATTAAGAGACTACCACAATAGTCTAGAAGTGATAAGTGATAAGCACATGGATTAGGGAAGTGGTGATGGAAATGGAAGAGATGAATATAAGAAAAAATGAAAGAAAAATTCATAAATTTAGTGACTGACTAGAGGTAAAGGGAGAGAGAGAGGGAAAAGTTAAGGTTGACTCTAATGTTTTTGTGCCTGAGTGGCTGGGAGAAGAAAGACATAAGTGATAAATTCAGAGGAAGACTTGTTGAGAAGTGGGAGAAGAGGAGGGAAGAGAAGAAAAAAGGATAAATTTGGTTTGGGACATTAAATTTGATATGAAAGCAGGTAGAGGAGACCAAAAGGCAGCTGAAGATCTAGAATGCCTACTTCATAATGCAACACAAATTTATTCTCCTTCCAATTGCTCTCCTGACATAATATACTTTGCCCATTCAAGTTTTCCTCCCCATTCCCACCCGCTTTTCAGCTCCCTTTTATATGTTGTTTCCCCTATTAAAAATGTAAGCTCTTTGAGGGCAAGGATCATCTTTCTTTTGCTTGTCTTATATACTAAGCACTTAGTATAGTACTTGATATATTATAAGCACTTAATAAATGTTTGTTGCCTGCCTGTTTGTCTCACACACTAAAAATCTGCCAGTGGACATTGCCTAAGCACCTTAATTCTGAAACAACTGAGTATAAATTTGTAGGATGCCTATCTGGCCCCCATTACAACATTTAAACATACTTTCTCTTTACATATATATATATACATATATATATATATGTATGTATATATATAAATTCTCATGAATCATGAAGGTTACTTCCTTTAAAGATTAAAAGTATTGCAGAATGGAAGGAACCTTAGTGGCCACATCATCCAAATTATATCTGAAAAAGAATCCTCCCAACAACATATTTAAAAAGTGTTCAGGGGCAGAGCCAAGATGGCAGAATAGAAGCAGGAAATTCCATGAGCTTCCACCACTACTACCTCCAATACCTGTAAAATTTGACTCTAAAAAATTTTATAGCTACAGAACCCACAAAGTGACAAAGACAAATTTCCCACTGAAACCAGCCTGGCAGGCTGACAAGAAGGGTCTATCATGAACCACACCAAGCCAGGGTGGCCCCAACCAGTGGCCCAGACTGACCAGAACAGACTTCAGGAGAGTGAATCACCAGCAGCTGTGGTGGTTTCCAGACTTCTCAACCCATAAACACCAAAGAGAAAATAAAAAGTCAGTGGGAATTGGGGTAGGGTGGAGTGGGGTGGAGTCAAGATGGTGGTGTAGAAGCAGGAAAACTCCATGGCTCCCCCCATAACCACCGCAAATACCTATAAAATATTTGGTAAAACAAATTTGAGAGCTACAGAACCCACAAAGTGACTGAGAGAAACAAATCTCCTGCTGAAGGCAGCCTAGCAGGCAGACAGGAAGAGTTCATTGCAAAACACTGGGAGCAGAGCCCAGCCCCACATGAGCCTGTGGTTTTAGTCCCAGGGTGGCCCAGACCAGCCACAGCTGGAGCATTTGAGACAGTGGATCACCACCAGCTATGGTGGCTTCCAGAACTATCAACCCATAAATGCCAAATACAAAGTAAAAAGTCAGTAGAACCCTGCTAAATCTGGGGCCTGGAGGGACAGAGTACAGTTGGTCTCTGCCCCTGGAGAGAGAAGTGGTGGAGGTGTGGTGGCCCTTCAGCTTCCTCCACATGGCTGCTTAAGAGCTCCCATCCTGCGGATGATAGGGGGGCCAAGTGACCATTCAGAGGCTAAGTGTTCCTGCTTTAACCTGCCTGGATCAGGATCACAGTCTTGGGTGGTTGTCCAGATGGCACCCTCCTAATAGCTCCAGCAGCTACAAAAACCCCAATGATTTGGGACAAAGCTCTCTCTTCTGGAAGCAGGGTTTTACTCTGGCAAAGAGTTTAAAAATCAAGCAATTGACTGGCAACATGAGCAAGCAAAGGAATCAAAGCAACTATCCAACTTCAGATTTCTTTTTGGGGGACAAAAAGGATCAAAGCATGGAATGGGAGGAAGAAAACACAGTTAGAAATCCTGCATGAAAAGTTTCCAAGAAAAATATAAACTGATTACAGGTCATGGAGGAGCTCAAGAAGGATTTTGAAAATCAAGTAAGAGAAGTGGAAGAAAAATTGGGATGAGAAATGAGAATAATGCAAGAAAATCATGAAAATAGACTCAACAACCTAACTGAAGACAATAACACCTTAAAAATAGACTAACTTAAATGGCAAAAGAGGATCAAAAAGCCAATGAGGAGAAGAATGCCTTAAAAAGCTGAATTTGCCAGACGGAACAAGAATTTCAAAAGCTGACTGAAGAGGATAATTCCTTCAGAACTATACTGGAGCAAAGAGAAATGAATGAATTCATGAGAAATCAAGATACTATTAAACAGATTCAAACAAATGAAAAAATAGAAGGCAATGTGAAATATCTCATTGGAAAAACCACTGACCTGCAAAATAGATCCAGGAGAGACAATTTAAAAATTATTAGACTATCTGAAAGCCATGATCAAAAAAGAACCTAGAAATCATCCTTAAAGAAATTCTCCAGGAAAATTGCCCTGGTATTTTAGGACCAGAGGGCAAAATAGAAATTGAAAGAATTCATCAATCACCTCTTGAAAAAGATCCCAAAAAGAAAATTCCTAGGAATATCATAGCCAGGTTGCAGAGTTCCCAGATGGAGGAGAAAATATTACAGGTAGACAAGAAGAAACAATCAGAATAATTGTGGAAACACAATCAGAATAACATAGGATCTGGCAGCTTCTACATTAAGGGATCAAAGGGCTTGGAATATGATATTCTGGAGATCAAAGGAGCTAGGATTAAAACCAAGAAGCACCTATTCAGCAAAACTGAATATAATGTTTCAGTGGAAAATATGGTTGTTCAATGATGTAGAAGACTTTCAAGCATTCTTGATGAAAAAAACAAAACTGAATAGAGAATTTGACATTAAAATACAAGAAACAAGAGAAGCATGAGAAGGTAAATAGAGAAAAGAAATCATAAAGAACTTATCAAAGTTAAACTATTTACATGCCTACATGGAAAAACGATAATTGTAACTTATGATACTTTTCTCAGTATGAGGATAGTTGAAGGGAATACAAATGTATATATTTGAATACATACATATATGTCTATATAGAAGGGTATATATGCATATGAATACATATGTGAGTGTGAGTATATATTTCTACAGGTATACATAGACCAAGGGCACAGGATCAATTGAATAGGAAGGGATGATATTTAAAAGGTGAAATTGAGAGGTGAGAGAGGAGTATAATGAGAAGAGATAGGGAGAGACAGGATTGGGTAAATTATCTCATATAGAAGAGGCAAGGGATAACTGTTACAAAGAAGGGGAAGAAGAGGAAGGCAAAAGAGAATGTGTCAACCTTACTTTCATTGAATTTGACTTAGGGAGGGAATGACATGCACTCTGAATTCTGCATCTTGCCCTACAGGAGAGTAGGGGGAAAAGGGATGAGAGGGGGGATAATGGAGGGGAGGGCAGATTGAAGGGAAGGGTAATTAGAAGCATGCATTTTTGTAAAGGGACA
>JAQQSW010021696.1:0-10611 GCA_028646575.1 Pseudocheirus occidentalis
CATTCTTGTAGTGGATATACTGTGAAAGACTGAATATATCTCCTTCCATCCTATCCTGCACCCCACTTGTTCTATTTTCTTCTTTGACCCTGTCCCCTTTCAAAAGTGTTTGCTTCTAGCTACCCTCCTCAAAATCTGCCCCTCATTCTATCATCCCCTCCCATTTTCCTCTTCCCACAAACTTTCCTATAGGTTAAGATACCCAGTTTAGTGTGTTTTTTTTTACCTCCTAAATCCAAATTCATTGAGAGTAAGGTTGACCCATTGCCTTTAGCCTTCCTGTTCTTACCCTCGATTGTAACAGTTTTCCCTTGCGTCTTTTATATAAGATAGTTTGGCCTATTGTATCTCTCCCCATTTCCTCTCATATTCCACTCCCATCTTAATATTATTTTTTAAATATCATCCCTATTCAGGTGATCCTGTGCCCTCTATTTATGTATCCCTGTACACAATTATCTTTTTTCCATGTAGACATATAAATCTCTAGAATATAATATTCCAGGCCCTTTGGTCCCTTAATGTAGAAGCTGTTAGATACTGGCTTATACAGATCATGTTTCCACAATATTCAAATTGTTTCTTCTTGGTAGCTTGTAATATTTGCTCCCTGATCAGGGAACTCCAGAGCCTGTCTATATCATTCCTAGGAGTTTTCTTTTGGGGATCTTTTTCAAGAAGTAATTGGTGAATTCTTTCAAGTTCTATTTTCTGGACAATTTTCCTTGAGAATTTCTTGAAGGATGATTTCTAGATTCTTTTTCTGAGCATGGCTTTCAGGCAGTCCAATAATTTTTAAATTGTGTCTCCTGGATCTTCTTTTAAGGTCAGTGGTTTTTTTTTTCAATGAGATATTTCACATTGCCTTCTATTTTATACATTTGTTTGCATCTGTTTAATAGTATCATGATTTCTCATAAAGCCATTTGCTTCCATTTGCTCCACTCTAATGCTGAAAGAATTATTTTCTTCAGTGAGCTTTTGAGATTCTTTTTCCATCTGGCAAATTCAACTTTTTAAGACATACTTCTCCTCATTGGCTTTTTGTACATGTTTTACCATTTGAATTAATCTGTTTTTAAGGTATTCTTTTCTTCAGTCAGGTTGTTGCCTCTCTTTTCATGATTTTTTTGCATCATTCTCATTTCTCTTCCCAAATTTTCCTACACTTCTCTTATTTGGTTTTCAAAATCCTTCTCTATGTCTTGTATGCAGTCTGCATGTTAGTTGGAAGCTTTTAGTGTGGGAGTTTTGACTGTGTTGTCTTCCTCCTGTTCCATGCTTTGATCCTTTTTGTCCCCAAAAAAGGAAACTAAAGTTGGATGGTTGTGCTTTCTTTGCTTCCTTTGCTTGATCATGTTGCCTGTCAATTACTTCCCTTTTGAACTCTTTGCCACAATAGAACTCTGCTTTGAGAGGGTGCATCTTTGTCTCATTTGTGCAGCTGTTAGAGCTATTGGGGGGTGCCATCCCTGCAGCCCCCACAAACTCTGACTCACTGATCACACACCTTAGGACCACCACCCATGACCATCATGCAGATCCAGGCAGGTTAAAGCAAGAGCAATTACCCCATAAATGTTTGCTTCCTGCACCCACAAGATCTGCTGCCTAGTAGTGCTGCAGAAGCCACATGCAGGTGGCTGCAGGGCTACTGCACCTCTGCCACTTCTAACTCTGAGGCTAGTGGCCAGACCCACTTCTTCATCCCCGTAGTTTCAACAGATTTCTGCACACACCTCTCATTTTTTCTTTGGCATTTCCGGGTTGATAATTCTGGAAACCACCACTGATGCCTTTGATCCACTCTCCTGAATTCTGCTACAGCCACTGGTCAGGGCCATCCTGGGGCAAAATCCCCGGGCTCCTGTGGGGCTGGGCTGGGCTCCTAGCATGATGAGATGGACCCTTACTGTCTGCCTGCTGGGTGGATTTGTTTCTGCCACTTTGTGAGGTCTCTAGCTCTAAATTTTGTTTAGAGTCATATTTTATAGGTATTTGATTTGTTATGGGGGAGCTCAGGGAGTTTTCCTGCTTCTTTTCGCCATCTTGGCTCTGCCAAATTTACCTCCAGTGTCAGCTTTCTTAAACTTCAGGTCTTAATGAAGCAGGAAAAGAAATCAGCTTCATCATTCTAGTTTGGTCAATATGTTTTTCCCCAAACATTTATTGTCCTATTTACTGAGCAAAAATATTATTCAGAGAAGTAAGAAATAAGATGTGGCAGGATTTACATGCCAAACATCTGTAACTGTTTTCCTTCCTGTTTCAGAACTCTTATATGTCTCTTTATGGTACAATCTCCTTTAATTCAATATCTATCCTAACTTAACCCCTCCAAATTCTATTGTATTCTCTCACTTAAATCCCTTAAACTTTCCAATTTTCCTGTGTCATCAAGCTACTCTGGTCTCATCTCCCTCCCTTCACAATTTTCAGTCTAAGGCTCACCACTTTACCTATAGATTATGAATTTCTTTCTAATATCCTACCCTTTGCCCCAATATTCAGTTACTATTTTCCCTACATTATCTCCAGTATCTACCCTCTCCATCCCTGCTCATTGTTGAATGCTCTTGGATAAAGTCTTTATCAGATAAACAATATAGAGGAAATCCAATACTGATTTAGATATAGCATATGGAGGCCTAAAGATTAAAAAGAATATTAAGGGTTGCTTTTTCCAGGACTTTTTGAAGCCCTTCCTGAGAGGGTCAGAGTCTTATTCTATATCTCATCCTGTAAACTGAGAGCATGCTAAAGTCCTTTTCCTCTTATCTTGAAATACCATAAAATCCTCTCATCTTATAAGACCAAAAGAATTATTCTTTTTTCCTTCTCCTATGTCCCCCTCTCCTTGTTATCCTGTCATCTATTTTCCAATTCCTATGTCATAAAATTCCTCCTTATCTTGTAAGCAACTTTCTTCCTCATCCTTTTCATCCTTATCTTTACCTCTCCATAAAACCCCTCTATATAAGCCTAGTTTGCCTAAATACCAGGGCATAAATGAGCTTTATGCTAAAGATATGTGTATATGTAATAAAGTTCCCACATAGCTACAGAGAAGTTTAAGTAAATTCTTTTATACTTGGACCACTCTCCAGAATCTGACTTCAGCAGTAGATTATCAGTTTTTAGAAGGTAAGGATACTTCTGTTTTTATCTTTGTATTTCCAGCGCCTTCAACATGGTTGATAATTAATAAATTCATATTTGAGAGGGAAAATTAGAGTAAGAGCAATATCCATTGAATTCTTGAAAAAATATGTTTTTTAAATCTCAACTGAGTATTCACTATTATAGGCAGGCAATCTTTTTATTCTTCCCTAATCAAGCATATCACATTTTTCTATAGGTACAATTCCAGTCTTCTCCTCTTTTCTCAGACCTACTCTTCTTTCTCTCTCAAAAAAGGACCTCACTTTACTAAGAAGATAGAAACCCTCAATTGCAAGGTTCCTTTTCTCCCACACTTCACATCTCAACATCTCTTTTTATCATGTTCTATTTTCTTCACTTCTTTGTTCCAGGTTCTGGTGAAATAGTAGATCTTTCCTATATCAAAGTTAATTGTTCTTCTTGAATTATTAGTCTCATTATTTCCTGTCTGCTAAAGGATCATAACTCTTTTATCTCTCCTACTCTTTTATTTTCATTTTCTCATAATCTTCTAATTCTTTTCAGTCATCCATAAAAATTCTCAGGTTTCTCTCATCCTTTGAAAATCTTGTTCTAATGATGTCTACCTCAGGCTTTTATCATATGTCTTATTCCTCTTAAAATTAAACTCTGATGAAATATCATCTACATTTTTTGTTTCTGTTTCATCATCTTCACTTTCATGCAATCAAGTTCACACCTCCAGGCATTTAGTGAAATTGGCCTTTCAAAGTTAGACAGTACAGAGTATAGCTAGAGAAGGAATTAACTTGCATTCCTTAAAAGAAGAAGGGGGATGTACTTTTGATACGGTAAGGAAGGTTGTGTGATTTTCTTATCTTCTTGGATGGACACCCAAATTATTTACAATAGTGCTTCTATAGTTTGTAATTATCCTTTGTTAGTATTTATGCTTGCATGACTACCATGTTTTAACATTAGTCAGGATTTTTACCTTTATTATCTCATGTGAGCCTATCAACAATCCAGTCCTGATGAGAGGAAGTATTGTAATTCATAATTGTATATGAAGAAACTGAGAGGATTAGAGAGGTTAAATGATTTTTCATGGTTATAAAAAAATTAACAACAGAACCAAATTTCATACCTTAGTATGCTAACTCAAAGTCTTTCTACTATACTTCAGTAAAGGTGATAATTAGTAGGCAAGAACTGGCACTGTTCTTCACAAGCACCATGTTCTAGTGATTATGCATTCTTATTCCTGCTTTGCCAGGAATTTATTTTGTGACCTTCAGGAAGGCATTTAAACTCAATTAATTATATCAGTTTCCTTGGCCACACACAGCACCCCCCTGCCCACACACACACACACACACACACACACACACACACACACACACACGCAAACACACATTTCATTGGAGTCTAGTGTACTTGACCTCTGAAAGCAAATACTTAACTTAATTCTATGGAACGACTGAGCTGCACAAAAATCACTTGATTCTTCAGAATGGAGAGCAACCCACCTGACTTATCCTTGACCTTGACAAGAAAAATTAATGTCATCTCCTTCAGTTTTTTTCAGTTTTCTCCTTATAACATCTTTGGAGATAGAGTTAATATTGGGGCAAATATTCTCAAGAGGACATCCACTAATTTGCCTAAGCTTCTATTAGAATATATATTATGTAGAGAATTTAATTAATGACATCTACTATATTGGAATTACATATTCCAAAAGAATTTTATATATTATAAGAAAAACAACATATGTCTAGAATGGACTTCAAGAGGATGTGAGTTAATGTGTCAGATCTTCCAGTAATTAGCTGTGACTTTTAGATTATTTCTCTAAATCTATTTCCTTATAAATAAATTAAAAGATTTGAACTACATGTACTAAGTGCTGTTCTTGCTTTAGTTTTCTTGTGAAGTCTAATCATTTGTTAAGACTTTACTTCTGCCACATTCTCCTATGAGTGTTAGTAAAAGTATTGTTTTAAACTCACAAATATAATAGCATTTTAACTTTATTAACTTAATTTTATTATTTAGAAGAGTCTTTCAGTCACTATTTTCACTTACCGGTTCTGGGAAGACACAATTATAATTATCATTATGTTTATTTGAGAAATAAGTATCCACAATGAAAGTAAATCTCTGTTTTGTGATTTTGCTATTGCCTGATGTGGATATTAACTTCTGTTTCTCCCTTTGTCTGTAAAATTTACACAGATGGGGATTTCTGCTTTCAGTCAAAGTGACAAATAGCCTGTCATCACATCATGTAAGGTGCTGCATGGAAAAATCAGTTTCTTCTAATGTATCAATGATTGCCCTTACCAAAGCAATCTGTTTCATATGGTTAATACTTTCACTCTGCAAAAACAAAGACCTTTAGAGGCAAGATGGAAGTTCGAGTTAAAATGTCATCTCTCATAAAACTTTCCTACATCCACTTAAAACTAATGGCTTCCTTCTCTTTATTGTCTCCTATTTATTCTGTACATATCTTATTTTTATAGTGTTGTTTTCATGTTTATTCTCCCATTAGATTATGAACTCTATCAGAGCAGGGATTGTCTTTCATCCTTCTTTGTATCCCCAAGAAAGTGCCTGACACATAGAAGGTGTTAATGAATGCTTATTGATTTAGCTGACATTACTTCTAACTATGCTTATTTCACTTCTATAACCACAGTCTATTATTTACACTCTGAGTTGACCCAAAATGAAGTAAAAACTGAATGGTGGTTATTAAATTAAATAATATTTTTCTATTACATTTCTAATATGTTAACTTTCTACATATTGTTCTTTACAGAATTTATGGGAGAATATCTTAGTCACTTCATCTATGTTTCGAATATTTAATCCTATGTATTTTTTCAGTATCAACAAAATCTAAAAAAAATTCAAGTTATCTCTCAAGGAGTTTCATTATAACAAATATGATATAATATAATATGATTACATATTTTAAAAAAGAAAAACATTAATATATTATCTGTGAATCAAAGAGTGTGAAATAATGTAAATTTATACAAAGACAACAAAATAAAAATTGATGATTTATTCTATTTTTGCAACTTAACTTTGTCCATGTACTTTATTGGGTAAATTAAATTGCTCATGGAGCTATGGTGTTTTATGTTGATTCATCATCTGAACATAATTGAGCGTGATTTCTTTTGGAATTTCATTCAGAATGACATAGATAGGGTTTCAGTTATTTGATACATTGCATGGTAAATGTATAGACACCATTACTACTATTCCTACAAAAAAAGCCCTCAAAAAGAAAGCAAAACACAACTAGAAATAACACTTTTTCATGATAAACCACAGCAGAGAGTTATGCATGATTACACGAATGTTTTAAATAACTCAAAAAATTATTTATTAAAAATTATAATTTAAAAAATAGCAAGTTTTCACATTCAATTAATAATTTTGCAATTCAGTGAGTCCTCCTATTTAACATTTCAGGTAATTCTCATGCTACATACATTCCATAATTGCTTTGAGAATGCAGATTGGTGTCATATTTCTACCACTGTTTACTTTTAAGATTTAAAAACAGAGGGGACAGAGGCAAGATGGCAGAGTAAAAGGAGGGCCTTGCTTCAGATCTCCACCAAGTCCCTCCAAATGCCTATAAAAATGACAAGATCATGATTTACTGTGACCTAGGGGTGGGAGACCTTTGTACTTTACATTTCACACTCCTTAAGGATAATTGCTCCTTAAGTAGGAATGAGTTAAGGAAGACTGGAAGCCAGTCCCCAATCAAGATAAAAGAATACTTTAGGTGGGTACTTTATATTGATTGATTAAGATTGTGAATTACTGAATTGTATCTTTTGTTTAAGAATACGTGGCAACTTTAGTAGTAAGTTGTTATGTTATATTATTTTGAATGTTGAGCTTTGGTTTCTATGAATGTTTTACTCTCTGTTTATTCAGCAAGAAACTAAAGCTGAATAAATAGAGAGTTCACTGTACCATTGTAAAGCCTGATGTAATGGTAATGTAATTTGAATTTGAAGAATCCTTCCTGTTGGCAATGACAGTAAATACTTAACACATGCTAATTGATCAAGCCTATGTTAAAGAGACAGAAGGAGGCTGCAAAGGATAGCCCTCACCCAGGCCAGAGGGAATGATTTTGATTTTGAAGTGATTTTGATTCTGGGAACCAGCGGAAACTTCTGATGAGTCTGAAGGATAGCCAACACCGGCAAAATACTGAGAAAGCATGACTGTGAAGGATTTAAGACTTTGTACAGACATGTTTGTGGCTTTGTTCAGCCTTCTCTTCCCATGAACAGAGACTGTGAAGGATGTGAGATGGACTGGACACTGTGAGCTCTAATGTGGGGTGGAAACTGCACAAAGAGCTGTACAAAGACCTGGGAGCTCTCTGCCTTTGAACCCAGGTGACAGTTTGGTGAATGCAGGTATGATCTGGGACAATGGAAGGGGATCCAGGGAATCTGAGAAACCACCCAGAGTAAAGCTGAAAGAAGATTTTGCTTGGATATTGTATACTGACTGAGAAATTATAAATTTACTAGTGGCCTAGGGGTGGAGGGTTTGTGTATGTTTTGATGATTGAATAGTGAGAAATGGAGGATAATTGATTGATTAAATGATTGTACTCAGTGACTGATGACTGAATGAGTGATTGCCTTGTAATGTAATGTATCCCATTTGTGGACAACTTTGACTGCTGTACTTTGTGAATGAATTAAGGATTTTGTGAATGCTTGAGTTACTCAATGACTTTTCTTTGTTGGAAACTTTGTGATTACTGCAGTGGAAACTATGTGGCCATTTTCTGTAATGAATCATTGTGAATGCTGTACTTTGATTTACTGTGAATGTTTTGCTTTGATTTATTATGGAATAAATAAAGTGTTCTCTATATTGTGTATTCAGAACCTTAAAAGCTGTTCACAGAAGCCTTCTTCTGAAAAACTGCTATTGCTTGGCCTTACAACTATGTGATCAGACCTTTTAAACTCCTCACAGCATCAGTCCTCAGGAGAGCTCCAAATGCTTGCTTTTACAATTAGGAAATACAAAGTTTTTTATGAAAATTACACATATCAAGAGAACATTTCATGCAAAACTTTGCATGATAAACAACAAAAGTTGTAGGGATTTAACAAAAGAAGAAATTAGGAAGAGGTGACAATAATATATCAAAGAAATATACAGGAAAAATCTTAACTTCACTAATACCCATGATGGTGTGTTTACTGATCTATAGTCAGATATCCTGGAGAATGAAATGAAGTGAACCTTACTAAGCATTAAAATCAATGAAAAGAGTGAAGGTGATGGAATTCCAGTTGAGCTATTTAAAATCCTAAAAGATGCTGCTCCTAAAGTGCTGTACTCAATATATCGGCAGATTTGAAAAACAGCCAAGTTCACTGGATTGGAAAAGATCAGTATACATTTTAATCCTAAAGAAGGCCACAGTCAAGAATGCGCAAAATACCAAACAATTGTTCTCATTTTTATAATTCAGCAATGTTATGCTTAAGATATATGATTACAAGCTAGACTTTAGTAATATGTGAATGGAGAATTACAAGAACAGTCTAAGTTTATAAGAGGCAGAGAAAGTGGAGACCAAATTGCCAACATTTGCTGGATTATAAAGAATACAAAGGATTTCCAGAAACAAGAAAAACCATCTACTTCTGCTTCATTGATCCCACTAAAGCTTTAACTGTGTGGATAATACCACAATGTGAAAAGTCCTCAAAGAGACTTGTTTTCTGAGGAAACTGTAAGTGAGCCAAGAAACCAGAGTTAGGACCAAATGTGGAACAACTGGTTGGTTTAAGACTGGGAAAACAGTATGACAAGGCTTCATATTGTCACTTTTTATTTCACTTATATACAGAGTACATCATTTGAAATGCCAGGCTGAATGAATCTAAAACCAGAATTAAAGTCACTGAGAGACATATCAACAGTCTCAAACATGAAGATGATACAACTCTGATGGCAAAAAGTGAAGAAAAATTAAGAAGTTTCTTGACGAGTGTGAAAGAGGAAAGTAGAAAATCTGACTTTAGGATCAATATTAAAGGAAAGAAAAAAAAGAAAAAAGCACCAACAACTATCTTTTATTTTTAAATGTTTCATTTTCTTCCCAAATAACATGTAAAACCAAATTATTTTCTGCACATAATTTTCTTTAAAGTTTTGTTTATTTTTAGTTTACATCATTCATTTCTATGAGATTGTGAGTTACACATTTTCTCCCTGTCTTTCCCCTCCCCACCACTCCAAACTAGTGATCCCACTTTATGCCCCCTCCACCAATCTGCTTTCTCCTATATTCTCCCCCATCAACCCTCTTACTCTCTGGTAAGGGCAAGACGGATCTCCCTACCTCATTACCTGTATATCTGATTTCCCAGATATATAATGTTATATATATATAACATTTAATTTTAGAACTTTAAATTCTAGATTCTTTCCCTTCCTTCCTCATCACCCACCCCCACTAGAAAGACAAGCAATTCAATGCAGGCTTACATATTGTGCAAGACTGACCATATTTCCTTCCTTCCTCTACCGCCCCCAACTTGTTGTATTCTCTACATTGTCTCTGTCCCTTTACAAAAGTGTGTGCTTCTAACAACTCTCCCCCCAACATGCCTTTGCCTCCATCCTACCCCCATCCCCTTCCCCCCTGCTGTCCTGTAGGCCAAGGTACCCAATTTATAGTGCATGTCCTTCCTTCCCTAAGCCAAATTAAATGAGAGGTTGACCTATTCGCTTTTGCTTTCCTGTTCTTCCCCTCCATTGTAACATGTATCCCTTGCCTCTTCTATATGAGATAATCAACCCCACTCTGTCTCTCCCTGTCTTCTCTCATTCTATTCCTCTTCCACCTCTCCCATTCACCTTTTTTTTTTGCTTTTTTTTTTTGGAGGGCAGTTGAGGTTAAGTGACTTGCCCAAGGTCACACGGCTAGTTTTTGTGTTAAGTGTCTGAGGCCGGATTTGAACTCAGGTACTCCTGACTCCAGGGCTGGTGCTCTATTCACTGCATCACCTAGCCGCCCCCTCCCATTCACCTTTTACAATATGATCCCTTCATATTAAATTAATATTGTGCTCTCTGTCTATGAACACATATATATACACAGAGAGATATGTTTACCTTCTCATGATTCTTGTATTTAAATGTCAAATTTTCTGTTCAGTTCTGGTTTTTATTTCAGCAAGAATGCTTGAAAGTCTTCCACCTCAAAGATGGTGGTGTAGAAGCAGCAAAGTTCCACAGCTCCCACACTGCCACCCTAAATACTCACAAAATATGACTCTAAGGAAATTCTAGGGCTCCCAAACTCACAAAAATACAGAAAACACATCTCTTGCTGAAGGTAGCTTGGCAGGAGGGGCTCGAGGTGGGAGGCCACGAGCCAAGGCCAGCCCAGCTCAAAACTGAAACCGC
>JAQQSW010021697.1:0-10610 GCA_028646575.1 Pseudocheirus occidentalis
GCTGCCTCCTTGCCCTGGGAGCAGTTTGGCCGGACCCGCTCTTCTCCTCCCCAGTTAGCAAAATCCACTGACCTTTCTCTTAGCCTTTTTTTCTTCTGGCCTAATAAATGTGGTAACTGTGCCTCCAGTGCAGCAGATCTGCTCTGCTATAGCTGCGGTTCCCAGCCCGATGCCCCAGGGCCTGAGCCAGCTGGGGTTTCAGCCGTGGGTCCCAGACTGCTGCGAAGAGCCCCGCCTGCTGCGCTGCCTGTAGTGCTTTCTGTCTTGTGGAAAGTTTTGGAGCTTGAAAATCTGTTTAGCGTCCCATTTTATGAGTTTTTTAGCGTGTTTGTGTGGGAGCTGTGGTGCTTTGCTGCTTCTACGCCTCCATCTTGGCTCCGCCCCCTCCACCAATCATCTCTTGAAAAAGATCCCAAAAAGAAAACTCCCAGGAATATTATGACCAGATTCCAGAGTTCCCAGGTCAAAGAGAAAATATTACAAGTGGTCAGGAAGAAACAATTTGAGTATTGTAGAAACACAATCAGGATAACACAAGATCTAGCAGCTTCTACATTAAGGAATCAAAAGTCTTGGAATATGATATTCCAGAAGTTAAACAAGCTAGAATTAAAACCAAGAATCACCTACCCAGCAATACTGATTATAATATTTCAGGGGAAAATATGGATAATTAATGAAATAGAAGACTTTCAAGCATTCTTGATGAAAAAAAACAGAACTGAACAGAAAATTTGACTTTGAAATACAAGAATCAAGAGAAGCATGAGAAGATAAACAGGAAGAACTCATAAAGAACTTATTAAAGTTGAATTATTTACATTCCTACATGTAAAAACAATAATTGTAACTGATGAGACTTTCCTCAGTATGAGGATAGTTGAAGGGAATACATATATATATATATATATACACACACATATATATATATACACATACATAGATACATACATATGTTTATATAGGAGGGTGTATGTGTATATACATATATACATACACACACACACATATATATATGAGTGTGCTTGTATGTGTATACAGGTATACTTAGTGGGCATAGGAACAGTTGAATAGGAAGGGATGATATCTAAAAAATAAAATTAAGAGATGAGAGAGGAATATATTTGGAGAAGGAGAAAGAGAGAGATAGAATAGGATAAATTATCTCATATAAAAGAGGCAAGAGAAAACTGTTATAATGGAGGGGAAAAACAGGAAGGTGAAAGGGAATGAGTTAGCCTTACTTCATTGAATTTGGCCTAAGGAGAAAATAACATACACACTTAATTGGGTATCTCGCCTTACAGGAAAGTAGGGGGGAAAGGAATAAGAGGGGGCATGATAGAAAGGAGGCCGGGTTAGGGGAGAAGGTAGTTAGAAGCAAATACTTTTGAAAAGGGACAGGGTAAAAGGAGAAAATAGAATGAGTGGGGGGCAGGATAGGATGGAGGGAAATATAATTAGTCTTTCACAGCATAACTACCATGGAAAGGTTTTGTGTAACTACACACGTACAACTTATATTGAATTGCTTGTCTTCCCAGTGGGGTAGGTGAGGAGGGAAGAAGGGAAAGAATCTGGGAATCAAAGTTTGATTGCTTAAAAGTTTGTTTTTTACATGAAACTGGGAAATAAGAGACACAGGTACTGGGGTATAGAAATCCATCTTGCCCTACTAGAAAGTTAAGGGGGGGGATGAGGGAAGATATAAGAAAGAACAGATTGGGGGAAGGGGTATTCAGTATACTTGCCTTCTTGGGGTGTGGGAGGGGGTAAGGGAGAGACAGGGTGAAAATTTGTAACTTAAAACCTTGTGGAAATGAATGTTGAAAATGAAAAATAAATAAATAATTTTTTTAAAGAAAAGAAAAAAAAAGGAAAAATGAGATGTCCTCATACTTGACAGATCCTTTGCAGAATTGGCACCTACTGATTGAGAGCTTCATACCAGGACCTTTTATTCTAATAACTTCAATATTCTTTCATTGTTATTTTCCAATGTTTTCCCAAATATAATGAGATAATTTAGATTCTAGATATGTCAGCATCTCCAAAGAACTAACATCACTCCCTTTTTTTATATACACTACTGAAAAATGGAAAAGGGCTCAGAAATCCTTTGGAGCAGGTGCCCAAAATGATAGAATTTCACTGGACAGAGACCATATCTTCCTTACCCTTTTCTGTCACGAGGATCTGATTGTACCTACCATTCAGATTTAATGATGAAAAACGCTGACTACATAGCCAGGCCTCTTCAGTTTGCAGAGTCATGTACTGAGTCATATTAATTCTCTTATTCAAAGTCGGAGAGTCTACACACATCCTCTTTTCCCAGCCTTCTTCCATAACCCCATTATGGATGAGGCATGTGGACCACAGGACTCCCTTGATGATGCCATTGACTAGGAAATTGTTCAAGTGATTCTTGGGCTTAACACATGATAGGTACTTAATAATTTTTTTTTCATTCATTCATTCCTGAGAACTTCCATTTCAGAGAGAACAATTTTCTGCAACTGCTTTAGAAAAGGTCAAATGACATTGAGGTATGTTTTACACTTTTTCTTTAGGTCCATTACACATCCCAGTCTTACAATGAGATCTTTCAGACTTTCTCAGTGAGTTTTTCCCTCAAATGAACCTTCTTTTCTTCAGCAACTAGAAAGTCTCCAAATGCAATTCCTCTGGGACTATTCTTGAGCTTGAGCATTCAGTATTTCCTTAATCTCTACTAGCATGGTCTTTTTCTTCAGGATATATTTTTTTTCATTTTATTTATTTATTTTTAAAGTTTTCAACATTCATTTCCATGAGATTTTGAGCTATGGATTTTCTCTCCATCTCTCCCCTACCCCACATCCTAAGATGGCAAGCATACTGAATATCCCTTCCCCCAGTCTGCCCTCTCTTATTGCCTCCCCCCAATATCCCCTCTTACTTTCTTGTAGGGCAAGATGGATTTCTATACCCCGTTGCCTGTGTGTATTATTTCTTGGTTGCATATAAAAACAATTTTTTAACATTTGTTTTTAAAACTTTGGGTTCCAGATTCCCTCCCTTTTTACCTCCTCACCCAACCCCACTGGGAAGAAAAGCAATTCAATATAGGTTATACATGTGTAGTTATACAAAACATTTCCATAGTAGTCATGTTGTAAAAAACGAACTATATTTCCCTTCATCCTATCCCACCCCTATTTATTCTATTTTCTCCTTTGACCCTGTCCCTTTTCAAAAGTATTTGCTTCTAACTACCATCTACCCCAATATGCCCTCTCTTCTATCATCCTGCCTCTTATCCCCTTAACTACTACTTTCCTGTAGAGTGAGATACCCAGTTGAGTGTGTATATTATTCCTTCCTTAAGCCAAATCCAGAGAGAGTAAGGTTGACACATTCCCTTTCCCCTTCCTGTCCTTCTCCTCCATTTCTCTCCAGAATGGTTGTATCAATTCACAACTCCACCAACAATGCATTAAGATCTAGGTATAAAGACTGATACTGTAAGTAATCTGGGGAAACAAGGAATAGTTTACCTGTCAGATTTATAGAGTAGGGAAGACTTTATGACCAAAGATGAGTTGGAGAGCATTATAAAATGCAAAATGGATAATCTTGATTACATTAAATTGAAAAGTTTCTGTACAAACAAAGCCAATGTAACCAAGATTAAGAGAGAAGTGGGAAATTGGGAAAGAATTTTTACCAGTGTCTCTGATAAAGGCTTCATTGCTAAAATGTACAGGGAATTAAATCTATAAGAATATAAGTCATTCCCCAGTTCATAAATGGTCAAAGGATATGAACAGGCAATTTTCAGAGGGAGAAATTAAAGATATCTATAAGCATATGAAAAAGTGCTCTAAATCACTATTGATTTGAGAAATGCAAATCAAAACAACTTTGAGGTACCACATCTTACCAGTCATATTGGCTAAAATGACAAAAACAAGAAAATAACAAATGCTGGAGAGTATGTGGAAAAATTGGAACACTAATGCATTGTTGATGGAGTTGTGAACTGATTCAACCATTCTGGAGAGCAATCTGGAATGATGCCCAAAGAGCTATAAATAATTACATACCCTTTGACCCAATAATACCACTTCTGGGATTGTATTCCAAAGAGATCATAGAAGTGGGAAGAAGACTCATATGTACAAAAATATGTATTGCAGCTCTCTTTGTGGTGGCAAAAAACTGGAAATTAAGGGTATGCCCATCAATTGAGGAATGGCTAAACAGGTTGTGGTATATGAATGTAATGGAATACTATTGTGCTATAAGAAATGGGGAGGAGACAGTCTTCATATTCACCTGGAGAGCCTTATACAAACTGATGCTAAGTGAGAAGAGCAGAACCAGGAAAAATGTGTACACAATCACAGACACATTGTATGTGTGATGACCAACTTTGATAAACTAGACTCTTCTCAGCAACGCACAGTTATAAGACAACTTTACAAGTGTCAGGATGGAAGGAGATACCTACGTTCTGAGAAAGATCCAGAAAGAGCAGAGTTTTAATGGAGACTGAAGCAATACATGCTATCATTCTTTTCCATGTTTGGTTTTCTTTCTTTTTTCCCATTGTTCACTCCATCGGTTATAACCCTTCTATACAACCAGACTAATGTCCAATGTGAAACTATTTGCAGATCCTATACTTGATTGCATGCCACCATGGGGTGGGGGAGATAGGGAAGGGAGAAAATTTGAAACTTGCAGGATTGTGGAACTGAATCTTGTAAACTAAAAGTAAATAAACAAGTCAGTTTTTTTTTAAAAAAAGGAAAAAAAAAGAAATGCTGATTGATTATGTGGGTTTATTTTATATCCTGATACTTTGCTGAAGTTAATAATTTCAAGTAGCTTTTTAGTTGATTCTTTAGGATTCGCTAAGTACAACATCCTATCATCTGCAAAGAGTGATAATTTTGGGGCAGCTAGGTGGCACAGTGAATAGAGCATTGGCCCTGGAGTCAGCAGGACCTGAATTCAAATATGGCCTTAGATACTTAACACAAAAAACTAGCCGTGTGACCTTAGGCAAGTCACTTAACCCCAATTGCCCTCCAAAATAAGAGTGATAATTTTATTTCCTCATTACCTATTCTAATTCTTTCAGTTTCCTTTTCTTCTCTTATTGCTATTGCTAACATTACTAATATAATATTGAATAATAGAAGTGATAATGGGCATCCTTACTTCATCTTTGATTGTACTGTGAAGGTTTCTAGCTTATCCCCATTACAGAGAATGCTTGTTGATGGTTTTGGATAAATATTACTCATCATTTTAAGGTAAGCTCCATTTATTCCTATGCTCTCTATTGTTTTTAATAGGAATGGTTGTTGTAGTTTGTCAGAAGCTTTTTCTGCATCTCTTGAGATTATTATATGGTTTCTGTTTGTTTTGTTATTGATGTGGTCAGTTATGCTGATAAATTTCCCAATATTGAACCAGCCCTGCATTCCCACCTAGTCATAATGTATAGTCCTTGTGATATATTGCTGTAAGGCCTTTCTAGTATTTTATTTAAAATTTTTGCACCAGTATTCTCCAGGGAAATTGATCTATAATTTTCTTTATCTGTTTTGGCTTTTCCTGGTTTAGGTATCAGCACCATATTTGCATCATAAAAGCAATTTGGTAGGACTCTTTTGCCCATATAGTTCATTTAGTATTGTGATTAGTTGTTCAATTAAATGTTTGGTAGAATTTGCTTTTGAATCCATCTAGCTCTGGGGTTTTTTTCCTTAGGAAGTTCATTGATGATTTGTTCACTTTTTTTTTCTGAGACTTATTGGCATATAATTGGGGAAAATAGATAGTAACAATTATCTTAATTTCCTCTTCATTGGTGGTAAATCCACCTCTTTCGTTTTTGATACTAGTAATTTGGTTTTCTTCTTTCCTTTTTTAAATCAAATTAACTGTGGTTTATTTTATTGTTTTTTTTATAACACCAGTTTCTCATTTCATTTATTAGTTCGTGGTTTTCTTACTTTCAACTTTATTAATTTCTCCATTGATTTTCAGGATATCCAATTTGGTATCTAATGGGAGGGGGATTAATTTGTTCTTTTTCTAGTTTTTTTTAGTTGTATGCCCCTCATTGATCTGCTGTTTCTCTTTTTCATTACAAGCATAATTGATATAAGCAATTAGAGATATAAATTTTCCCCTAAGTACCACTTATGGCTGCATCCCATAAATTTTGGTGTGTTGTCTCATTATTGTCATTTTCTTTAATGAAATTATCTGTTGTTTCTATGATTTGTTCTTTGATCCACTTATTTTTAGGATTAGATTATTTAATTTCCAGTTAATTTTTAATCTATCTTTCCATTGCCCATTATTGAATGCAATTTCTATGGCATTATGATCTGAAAAGGATGCATTGACTATTTCTGCTTTTCTTCATTTGGTTATGAGGTTTTTATGTTTTTATGTCAGTTTTTGTGTAGGAGGCATGCACTGCTGAGAAAAAGGTATATCTAACTTTTCCAGAATTTTATTCACCTCCTCAACTTCTTTCTTGTTTATTTTTTGGTTAGATTCATCTAGTTCTGAGAGGGGAAAATTGAGATTCCCCCACTATACCAGTATAGTTTTATTTTCTATTTCTTCTGTAACTCATTCAACTTACCTTTTAAAAATTTAGATGCTATACCATTTGGTGCATATATGTTTAGTACTGATATGACTTCATTGTCTATGGTACCTTTTAACAAGATATAGTTTCTGTCCTTATCTCTTTTAATTAGATCTGTTTTTGCTTTAGTTTTGTTTGAGATCTTGATTGCTACCCCTGCTTTCTTTGCTTCAGTTGAAGCATAATAGATTTTGCATCACCTTCTTACCTTTATTTACCCTGTGTGTCTCTCTGTTTCATATGTGTTTCTTGTAAACAGAATATTGTAGGAGTCTGATTTTTAATCCATTTTGCTATCTTCTTCTATTTTATGGATGAGTTAACACCATTCCCATTTATAATTATGTTAACTAACAGTGTATTTGCCTCCATCCTATTTTCCCTTTGTTTATACCCTCCTCTCTCTTCTTACCTCTACCCTTTACCTCCTCACAAATGTTTTACTTTTGATTACCACCTTCCCCAGTTTCCTTTATCTGTACCCTCCCCACACCCCCATTTTAGGGTAAGATAGATTTCTGTATTCACCTGAGTGTATATGTTACTCCCTCTTTGAGACAATTCTGATGAGAGTAAGCTTTAAGCTTTGTTCCCCTTCTCCCCCACCCCTGCCCATATTCCCTTCCATTATAATAGCTCTTTTGTGCCTCTTTTATGTAGGATGACTTACCTCATTTTGTCTCTCCCATTCTGCTTCCTTCAATTCAATCTTCTTTCTCACTCCTTTATTTTACTTTTAAAGTATTATCCCATCAAAGTCACTTTATATGCACACCCTCTATGTATACTCCTTCTAATTGGTCTTACAGTAATAAATTTTTAAATAATTACAAACATTATCTTGCCATATAGAAATATAAAGTTTAACCTTATTGAATTTCTTATATTCTCTCTTATTTTTATTACCTTTTTATGTTTCCCTTGAGTCTTATATTTGGAGGTCAAATTTTTTATTCAGCTTTGGTCCTTTAATTTGGAATGCTTGAAAGTTCTCTATTTTGTTAAATGTCAGTTTTTTTCACCTGAGAGATTATATTCAGTTTTGATGGGTAGGTGATTCTTGGTTGTAATCCTAACTCCTTTGCCTTCTGGTATATCATATTCCAAGCTCTGCCGTTCTTTAATGTGGAAACTGATAAATCCTGTATAATACTGATTATAGGTCCATGATATTTTAATTTTTTTTTTGGCTATTTGCAGTACTTTCTCCTTGACCTGTGAATGGCTTGTAACTTTGTCATCATTATCATCATCATCTCACTCATCTTTTTCAATTGAGTTCAAATAGACATGATCCTGGAACAATCAGCTAATTTCTTAATAGGTATTTGGTAGGTGCTATGTAGGGCAGGTAAGGTGGCACAGTGGTTAGAGTGCTGGGCCTGGAGTCAGGAAGACCTTAATTCAGATTTGGCCTCAGATACTTACTGGTTGTGTGACCTTGGTCAAGTCACTTAACCCTGTTTACCTTAGTTTCTTCCTCCGTAAAATGAGCTGGAGAAGGAAATTGCAAACAGTGATTTTGCCAAGAGAATCTCAGATGGGATCACAAAGAGTTGACTGAAAAATTACTGAACTGAAAGTTCAGTTGCAAAGAGATGCAAAAAACAACCCCTACCCTCAAGGAGCCCACAATCTATGGGAGAAGATAATATGTATATATATATAAAGAATCTAAAAGGGAGAAGATGAAGTCTTATAGCTAGGTAGGAAATTAGGAGATGGCTGCCTTGGGTCTCTACCTTAAATAGGGATCTGGGAGGAGCTCTCTGATTTCTACCCTTTGTCCTCTCCAATTAGAGGGAGGAACCCCCCCCCATCAATATCCCCTGGGTACTCAGGAGGTAGAATTTCAGAGTTGATGTGATCTTTTAGTAAATTGGAGAAAGAAATGACAAATTACTCCAATATCTTTCCCAAGAAAACCTCAAATGGGGTCACGAAAAGCTGGACATCACTGAAATGACTGAACAACCATAACAGGTGGTTTTTTTTTTGTGAAGTATAATGATATCACATCTTTTACCATTCCCTTCTATAATTCTGGTGACAATAATCTGATCCTGAATTTCCATCATAAACCACTCTTTCTATAAACAAATCTGAATTCAACTATTTATTTGATGCTTCTTTCATGACATAATATTGGTTGAGTTCATGTGGTTGTTGCCCATAGGGAATTTTTTTTTATTTTATTCTTGGTTCTTAGCAGTTTCATAAGTTAAGTCACTTTGGGTTACATAAGAGAAATCCATTGGTATATACCTTTTGTTAGCCTTTACTATTGTTTGGCAAAGTGATATCTGCATACTCCAAGATAATTTCTGCCAGTTTTTAATCTACTTATCATGATTTTTTAAAAAGTACATCTATCAATCCTTTTCCTTTTTTTTCAGGGAAATGTTAATCTCTTTATAACTGTTTTAGGATGATTGATCCTTTTAAAAATATTATTTGGATTTTTGTTAGGATATTTTAAAAATCTGTCATTGTTGTTCCAAAACTATTATTTTAAGTTTCCAGAAATATAGGTTAATGCTAATATTGTTTTAATTTGGAATTCAAAAGCTTGTGGAACTGAATGTTGTAAACTAAAAGTAAATACATTAAAAAAAATTAGGTATTAATTCCTTTAAACTTGTTCTTCCCACTGAACTTTGATTTTAGGTTGCTAGTAAGTCTTTTGTCATACAGGACCATAACTTTCTTCTTGATAAATTTATATGTCATACCTGGAGGAGACTAAGGCATTCATACAACTTTCATATATTGATTCAGTTTGACTTCTGGATTAAAAGTCAAAGCTTTTAGTCTCTATTTTTCCTCAGGGTAAATTAAGAATTTTTTTACTTATCAAGTCCAAATGGCATTTTGCTATCACTGGAGAAAGATTTCATGAAATAAAGAAGTTATTTAACATATCTTGGTTATTACAGGACTCGTATAGGATTGTTTGTGCATCTGAAGGATAAAATGCTTTCACCTCAGTAACCTTGAGCTAATAGGCTACTGTAACATTGACTTTTGAGTCTAGGCTATATTAAAATTTGGACATAGGTTAGAATGATTTAAAAAACAAAATTGGTGAGTCTAGGCTGCCAGGTTTTTGGCAGCATTCTTTTTAGTAAAAACTTTAGATAAATTTGGTTCTTGTATAATTGTGTATACCTGGAGGGTATTGTATATATAATAGGAGACTGACATATGCACAGAATCCTGCTGATACAGTCCCCAACATGAAGCAGCTATAGAGCCTACTTCCAGGAGAGTTATGATGACATGTAGTAGAAGTACCTTGAGGAGACTTTGGAGCATGTGTAGATAATTGGTTCTGGTCTACTAATCATGTGGTAAATAACAGCTTCTTGAATTGGTTGTTGTGGACCTGGAGTTGGAGGTATCTTTTAAAGCCCTTAGTTGGCACCAGCTTTCCTCTCTTACAGTTGGACTGCTGCCCTTATTTTAACTCCTTCATTGAGAATTCTCCTTCAGATGTGGTGAGAGAAAGTGCTATAAGGGAAGAGACATTGGGCCTTCTCCCTCCCTACCTGTAATGGTAATCAGTTTGTTTGATATTTAGGGCTAAGTGGATAGGATACTCAGGGCTAAGTAGATCAGATACTTAGGGCTAAGTATAGAACTCTGTCCATTGGTGAAAAGGTGTGAACTCCCTTGTTGACTTGGGAGAAGGCCTGTGCTTATAAGCAGGAGAATTTTAGAAAGACAGACAGATTTTGGATTTGGCTCCTCCATGAAGCTGACTGAAGACATGAACAGGATGGGACTATGTTTGTTGGTGGCCTGGCTGATCCTTGAGTTCCAGGCAAGAGAAGTCCTGAAGGGTTTGAGGTGTGCTGAACCTTGTGAACTTCAGTGTGTGCCAGGGATTGCCCTGAGGACTGGACAAGAACCTGTCAGCTTTCTGCTCCTGACTCTAGGTGATTGTTTG
>JAQQSW010021698.1:0-10610 GCA_028646575.1 Pseudocheirus occidentalis
AATCCAGTATCTGGCAGCTTCTACACTGAGGGATCGAAGGGCCTGGAATATGATATTTCGAAGATCATGGGAGCTGGGATTAAAACCAAGAAACAACTACCCAGCAAAATTGAGCATATTATTCCAGGGGAAACATGGTCATTCAATGAGGTGGAGGACTTTCAAGCATTCTTGCTGAAAAAACCAGAACTGAACAGAAAATTTAACAAACACAAGAAGCATGAGAAGGTAAACATGGGAAAGAAATCATAAGGAACTTATCAAATTTGACTTATTTACATGCCAATATGGAAAAATGATAATAGTAGCTTATGAAACTTTTCTTAGTACAAGGATAGGTGCAGGGAATACAAATGTGTATATATATATGTATGTATGTATACTTACACATATGTCTATATAGTAGGCTATATATGTGTATAGTAGGCTATATCTGAGCATGTGTGTATATGTGTATATAAAGGGTATAGGATCAATTAAATACAAAGGGATGATACTTTAAAAGGTGAAATTCTGAGGTGGGAGAGGACTAGAATCAGAGGAGACAGGGAGAGAAAAAATGGGGTTAATCATCCCATATAGAAGAGACAATGGATAACTGTTACAATTTTACTTTCAATTACTCTCAGTGAATTTGGCTTAGGGAAGAAATGGCATAAACTCTAAACTGGGCATCATGCCACACAGGAGAGTAAGGGGTATGGGGATGAGAGGCGGGATGATGGAGGGGAGAACAGGGTCTGGGGGAGGGATGCTGCAAACACACACTTCAGCAAAAGGCCAGGGACAGGGTAGAAAACAGAACAAGGTGGGGAGGGATTAGGAAGGAGGGACATATGATCACTGTCACAATATGTCCACTATGAAGATGTCCTGTGTAATTACATATCCATAGCCTGTATTTTATTCCTTGTCCTTCCAGTGAGGGTGGGTGACAAGGGAGGAACCAAAGAATCTAGAATTTAAAGCTCTGTAATACAGGCAACTAGGAATTAAGATATACAGGGGCTGGGGTAGGGAGGCCCTCCCTGCCCTACCTAAAAGTTAGAGAGCAGATCAGGAGAGGCACTTTACAGTGGGTTCACCATTTTGGCTTGGGGTAGGGGAAAGATGGGGAGAAAATTTGTAATTCAAAAATCTCATGAAAATTAATGATGTAAACAAGAAAAGAAATCAGAATTTATCTAAAAAAAGAAATAAAAAGAATTATAATAAGTGATAAAGAAATAAAATTACCACCCTTTGCAGATAATATGATGGTATACTTAGAGCATCCTAGAGAATTAACTAAAAAACTACTTGAAATAATAAACAACCTTAGCAAAATTCAGAGTTCAAAATATAAATAATCAGCATTTTATATATTATCAGCAAAGTCAGGAAGCAAGAGATAGAAAAATTCCATTTAAAATAATTGGAGACAATATAAAATACTCGGGAGTTTACCTGCGAAAATAAACCAAGGAACTTCATGGATGAAATTCAAACCCTTTTCAGACAAATAAAGTCACATCTAAACAACTGGGAAAATGTTAATTGTTCATGGGTAGGCCAAGTGAATAAAAATGGCAATTCTACCTAAAGTAATCTACTTCTTTGGGTCTATACCAATGAAACTGCCAAGACATTATTTTATACAGCTAGAAAAAATAACAAAATTCATGTGGAAGAACAAAAAACAACTATATCATGGGAATCAATTAAATAAATGTGAAAGAAGCTGACCTAACCATACCATATTTTGAACTGTACTATAAAAAAAATCTGGTTAAGAAATAGAGTGGTAGATCAGTGGAACAGATTAGAAACACAATGCATTGCAGTAAATGACTGTAGTAGTTAGGTGTTTGATAAACCCAAAGATCTGACTTTTGGTGACAAAACCTCATTATTTGAGAAAAAAACTTCTCAGAAAACTGAAAAACAGAAGGGTAAATACTAGGTCAAACCATAAACTCAGAAAAGGTCAAAATGGTTACATGATTTGCACATAAAGTGTGATACCATACACAAATTAGGAGAGCATGAAATATCAGTCCTGTTAAATCAATAGAGAAAGAAAGAATTGAGAATCAAACAAGTTACAGAGAACATTATGAATTGTAAAATAAATAAGTATGGTTATGTGAAATTAAAGAGGTTTTACACAAACAAACCCAATGAAACCAAAATTACAAGGAAAACTGAAGGTTGGGGAGGGGGAGGATTTTACAGCAAATATCTCTGAAAAAGGCTCATTTCTCAATTATATAAAGAACTGGTTCAAATTTATAAGAATAAAATTAATAAATATTCAAAGGATATGAACAGGCAGTTTTCATACAAGGAAATAAAAGCTAAACATAGTTGTATGAAAAATTCTCTAAGTCACTCTTAATCAGAGAAATAAAATAAAACAACTCTGAAGTACCACCTCTTACCTATCAGATTGTCTAATATGATAGAAAATGAAAACTATCATAGTTGGAGAGGATGTAGGAAAAGTGGGATACTGATACATTGCTGGTGGAGTTGTGAACTGATCCAACCATTCTAGAGAGAAATTTTTAACTATGACAAATTGACTATAAAACTGTGCATACCCTTTGATCCAGCAATACCATTAGCACGTCTATATTCCAAAGAGATTTTTTAAGGAAAAGGATCTATTTATACAAAAACATTTATGACAGTTCTTTTTGTGGTGAGTAAAAATTGGGAATCAAAGGGATGCCTACCAATTGGGAATGGATGAACAAATGTGTTATACTATTTAGTGGAATACTGTTGTGCTTTAAGAAATGATGAGCAGGATAATTTCAGAAAAACATGGAAAGACATACATGAAATGATGCAGAGTGTAGCAAGCAGAACTAGGAGAACATTGAACACAATAACAGCAATGTTATATGATGAACAACTATGAATAGCAGCCATTTTCAGCAACACAATGATCTGAGACAATCCCAAAGGATTCATGATGATGAATGATGCTATCTACATCCAAAGAAAGAACTTACGGTATCTGAATACACACTGAAACTCTCTGTCTCTCTGTCTCTCTCTCTCTCTCTCTCTGTCTCTGTCTCTGTCTCTCTCTGTCTCTCTCTCTCTGTCTCTCTCTCTCTGTCTCTGTCTCTCTCTCTCTCTCTCTCTCTCTCTCTCTCTCTTTTGCTCTGTGTGTGCACACATCTTTTTTATAGTTTTCTTCAACAAAATGATTAACTTGAAAATGTTTTACATAATTACATATGTATAACCTATATCATATTGTATACCATTTCAGGGAGGGGGTAGGAGAAAAAAGGAGAGAGAGAATTTGGAACTCAAAATTTTAAAAATGAATGTTAAAAATTGTTTTTACATGTAGCTGGGTGAAATAAAATATTATTTTTTAAAAGATAGCATAAGACTTTGAGTTACATTTTCATTAAACAGAGAAAAGTAATAAAAGTTTAAAAAGAGCTTCTAGGAAGGGAGACACCAATTAAGTGAGACATCAGTTAAGACATCAATTAAGTCAGATCATTCCTAGAACACTTAAGAATGATATTAGAAAGAAAGCAATGAATATATCACCTATACCCCCCCCAAAAATGAAATAGTTCTACCAACATTTCCATAATAAACTATTTTGCTTTTCTTTACATTGAAACTACCTTATTTAGACTTTAATATCTTAGTCTTCTTTGTGCTAGAGTGAGAAAATAGAAATGTCATTAAAGAAGATAAAGCCAGAAAGTAAATCTGATTTGTGATTTCATCAGTATGGAGAACTCTTTGTATGTAAACTACCTTTTCCAATGTAGATACTTATCTTTAATTTATAGTCTTAAGAGAGTTCCAAGGTCAATCAGAAGTTTGGTGACTTGACCACGTTCATACATACATTATGTGCTAGAATCAATACCTGAATTTAAGTCTTTCTGACACCAAGACTGAATCTTTATACACCATACTATAGCTTTTTTAATGGTTATTATCGCTTTTATATTATATTTTGCTAATATCACTCTAATATTTAATATGCATTCTATTTCTGGTCAACTAAACAATCCATATTTAGATAGTGTCAATAAATTTTATGTTTTCCATTAATTTGTAATATATTTTGTTCAGTTCTATTGTTGTCTTTAAAAGAGATATTAAAGAGATAAGTCTTTTCCAGCTTTTTGCTGACATCTTCACAGATGTATTCCCATATACCCATAGGGAACACTTTCATTATTTAAACAAGTAAATTTGGGTGCAACTTCTACTATGTTCCTGAACTCTTTTGACTTATATCCATATGTCCATAACATATATCCGTTATTTAAGGACATGAGGGGACCTACAAAACCTGAATTATGACTTTCAGAGAAACATTAGAAGATATTGTCCATTCATAGGTGGGGATTGTACAAAGAGAAAGAAGTAGAGAAGGGCTAAAGTCAGCATCTCCTTTGAGATACCAGAAAAGGAGGCAGAAGATGGGAGTTTCAAAGACAGGCAGAATATCTTCACAGTCACCTCATCTAGTACTTCAATGGTATTGCATCTAAACTAGAAATAAGATGGCCAAACAAAAATTTCCAGTCTCACAGAAGGGAAAAGATTAGGCATATCACTAGGACCAACACATAATCAAGAAACTGAAGCTGGAGACATCAGCACATACAAGAATATAGTGAATATGATAGAGAAATACTTTGAACTAAGAGAGACTCATAAGGCTAAGTCAGGAGAAGGGATTAATTCCCTAGCAAACACAAATAGAGCTTCCAAAAGAAAAATAATTCGCCTGCAAAAACTGTAGACTTTTTGGGTAAAATTTAAAAGAAAAGAATTGAAATTGGGACTTTTAAGATGGGGAAAAAATTAAAAGGAAAATAGATTTGAACAGAAGGCAGAAAAGCTTATCCAAGAATTGGACTCCCTGAAAAACAAAATGGCAAGTACTAAATAAAAGATTTCATGAGACAATAATAAATATTAGTATAAAGTCATAAGACTGAAAAATTAGAACATGACAAACTGACTCAAGGTAGCCAATTGTTATATATAATCAGGAAGAACAGAATTGGAAAAGAGGTAAAGAAAAAATAATTTAAGAATCATTGAATGCCCTAAAACCCAAACTTCTTTGTAAAGTGAGAGACAGCTGGGCAAAGAAATGATACGACAAAGCAAAATATACAAATGCTGTAAAGGAAACCATTTTAAAAATTACGCATCAAGGGGCCTTCCTGAAATAGATAATTACTGATAAGCATGATAGGGACCCAAGGTGGAAGCTTCCTTAGTGTGGTTTTTAAGAACTAAACAACTTAACAGTAGGGAGATAAGTGAAACATGGTGGCTGGGGATTTCCTGAAAGAATAGAGAAAGTAAAAATCAGTGAATAAATCAGTGATAAAGTTTGAAGACAATTCCAGTTATTGTATAGCAAAATGTTCTAGTAGCAAGTACATTTTTCTAGAAATAAAACTAAAACATCTATGTGTTGAACATGAATGTCAGTGTTCATTATGAGAGGGAATTGAACATTTTTAAATAACAAAAATGTTTATATTCACACAACCATTTTCAAAATTATAAAGTTTAGCAAATCATATTTAACTAAATGTCACCACATTCATTCATTCAATAAACATTATGTGCTCATTGTGTGTGCTGAACTGTGCCATGCTCATCTTTATGAAGAAACCATTGTTGAAGAAAAGAATCATCAACTATGACACTAATGAACAGAAAAAGTGTCCTATCAAAGACACCTAGAGCCCAGATCTACTAAAAAAAATATCTCATTGAGTATGGTAACAATTACTACAGGCAACTTTCCTGAAATGAATGGCTTTCTTCTAAACAATAGATGTGAGTACTGGTATAAACATAAGTATAGCGTAGAAAAATTCAGTCTTCATTCTGGGTGTATCTGTAAATGTTAAAGAATTAGTGATGCTTTTAAAGTCGTATTATGACTTTAATATCATTAAATTCTATTTTGGGGGCTATGATAACTTCTAGTTCATATTATAAACATCTTGGCATCAGATCTAATCACTCAGGATTCTTGCCCATTTGGGAACAGAAATTCTTCAAGGAAAGGGAAGCTCTTCCCATGGATAAAAAGAAGCCATAAAAATAATAATTATAAATAACTTCTTCATTATATACAATTGTGTCTAGCTAAAGGTAGTTATTGATGCCAAGTAAATATTATCTTTGGTGTTGCAATGGATCACAGGAAAGTTTAATGGCATCAGTTTTATTAAACAATTATGTTGAAATAACTTTTTTTCCTGAATACCTGTTGGCATGACTAGATGTCACCCAAAGCTAATAATAATGATAAGGATGTTGACTGGGCTAAAGTCCTGCTTTTATTCTTTATTAGCTGGAAAGTCAGTTTCATCATAAGTAAAATGAGTTGGTTGGACTAGATGACCTCTGAGATATGTTCTAGCTCTACATCTATGATCACTGATTCCTTAAGAATAAACAAGGTTCTCCAGCTGCTGAATCACTTGAGGCCAGGAGTTTCGAGTTGCACAAGGACTAAAGTCATACAAGTGTCTACCCTAAGTTCTTTATGTAAAATGAGTGGGGGGGGTGGTGTAAAAAAGTAGTGAACTAGCCCAGGTATGGAGCTGAGAAAGGCAAGACTTCCATGGCTAATAGCAATGGGAAGGGACTATGAGTGGCTATTATGCTAAGATAGGGAGGGAGGGAGAGGAAGGGTGAGGGAGACAGAAAGAGGAGAAGGAGAAGGAGAAAGAGGAGAAGAAGGAGAAGAAGGAGGAAGAGGAGGAGGAAGCAAGGAAAGAAGGAAGGAAGGAAGGAAAAAAGGAAGGAAGGAAGGAAGGAAGGACGGAAGGAAGGAAAAAAGGAAGGAAGGAAGGAAGGAAGGAAGGAAGGAAGGAAGGAAGGAAGAAAAAAAGGCAAGATATTTTAGTTATAAAACCCAATATCAAAAACATTAATTAAACACTTGCTGTGTGCAAAACATTGTGCTAGATGTCAGGGATAAAACAAAACAAAACAAAATATTCTTGGTCTCAAGGACCTTAAATTTACAGTGAGTGGAAACATGTATGGTATACAAGTAAATGCAAAGTATATACAAAGTAAAGCAAAAAAATTAAAATACCAATAACTGCCAAGAATAGGAAAAACCATGGGCAGGAGTTGTCACTGGGCTTCATTCTGAAGAAAATTAGGTATTCTATGAAGTGGGAGTGAGGATAAAGTGTAGCATAGGCATGAAAGACAACTTGTACAAAGGTATGGAGGTTAGAAATGGAATATTATATGTGAAGGACAGGTAGTAGGTCAGTTTGATCAGAAAATACAAGTCATGAAAAAAAGCAATATGAAATAAGAGCAGGAAGCAGGAAGGAGTCAGATGGTAGAGAACTTAAAGATTGAGGAATATTATCTGTGATGATGTAACCAACACCTGTCCTGAGGACAAAAGGGAGCCACTGAAGATTTTCAAATAGGGCTGGTTAAAGGATCATATTTGGTTTTGGAGTATTAATTTGAATCTTATAAGGGGGGTAGATTGGAAACTAAGAAACTGGAGATAGGAAGACCAGCTCTTGCAACAGTTCCAAATGAGAGATGATAAACATTTAACCTGGAGAGGTGAGGACAAATGTGTGAGAAGTTATAGAGCTAGGAGGAAAAAGGCTTTGCAACTAATTTGGATATTTGAGAGAGAAGGAAGTGCCAAGGATTACTGAAAGGTTATGAATTTTGGGGAGATAAAGAACGATGGTACTATCAATAGCAATAGGGAAATTCAGAGAAGATATTCATTTAATATGGTAAAATACGTCCAAGACACACCCAGCAGCTCTTACATCTATTATTATGAAACATCTGCAGAACAACAACAAAAACAGGGTCTAATCCAATATCAGAAGCGTCACACAAAAGTTTTTGCTGAAAGGTTTATTTAAGTACAAGATTAAAATCAAAGGGGCAATTAATCTAACATGTGTTTCTCCAGGATTCCAAAGCTGATATGTCTTCAGTAACAAGTCAATTAGAACCTATATATGGAGGTCAATAAAAATGACTATAATAATAATTCATAAGTATAATACTTGATACTTATATAGCACTTTTAACTTTGTTTTTATATTGTTAAGACTAAAGAAGAGAAAGTATAGAGCAGCAAACACAAAATGACTCAAGCAATTTCTTCCTTTTGACATTATTTTGAACATACTTTGTACAATATTTGCTTATCTATGTACATGGCACATCCTTCCAAACAGAATGTAAGCTCCTCGAGGCCAGGGACATTTTCATCTTTGCACTTTGCACCTTTGCACTTATCACAATGCCTTGCAAATAGCATACACATAAATGCTAGCTTACTAGCACACACATAAATGGCTAATTTACTGCTGAAATCAAACTTACAACTGCAATAGTTTGGACTAAATGGCTTCCCATTAAATACATTGCAAGCTTATGAGGAAGAAGAACATGGCAAATGATGTAAGGTAAACAGTATGAAAATAGATTACACATCACAAAGCTATTACCTCCTTTATCATACCTTTGCTCACATCTGGGGATTGATTAGAATAACTGAGATATGGAAAATCACCAATGGTGGAAGGAAGATAAATAAGACATATCATTGCCATCAAGGAACTTACAATCTAATGACTGGGATTAGATGTAATAACCAGTATACAAATCGCAATATAAATTGCACATAAAAATGCACATTGATATCAAAGATACATGAAAGGACAGGAAAATCACATTTAGTTGGAATTTGTCAGGTTTATTTTTTTTCATCTTTCTTTTTTCTTTTTCAATTTACTTATTTCTTTTTAGTTTTCAACATTCATTTCCACAAGATTTTGAGGTACAAACTTTCTCCCCATCTTTCCCCTACCCCCCCACCCTGAGATAGTGGCCTACTGAATACCCCTCCACCCAATCAGTTCTCTCTTATATCCTACCCCATCACCCCCATCTTTCTAGTGGGATAAGATAGATTTCTATACCCCAGTGTCTATATATCTTATTTCCCAGTTGCATAAACAACCCCTTTTTTCTATTTGTTTTTAAAACTTTGATTTCCAGATTCTTTCCTTTCGTCCCTCCTCAGCCACCCCCACTGGGAGGTCATTCAATTTAATATAGGTTGTACATTTGTAGTTACGCAAAAATTTTCCATAGTATTTATATTGTGAAAGACGAATTATATTTCCCTCCATTCTATCCTGCCCCCTCCCACTTATTCTATTTCCTCCTTTGACCCTGTCCCTTTTCAAAAGTGTTTGGTTTTAACTACCCTCTCCCCCAATCTGCCCTCCCTTCTGTCATCCCTCTTCTTATCCCCTTCTCTCCTACTTTCCTGTAGGGTAATATAACAAATTGAGTGTGTATGTTATTCTCTCCTTAAGCCAAATTCAATGCTCTTCCTCTCCATTATAACAGTTTTCTCTTGCCTCTTTTATATTAGATAATTTACCCTAATCTATCTCTCCCTTTCTCCTTCTCTCAATATATTTCTCTCTTACCTCTTTGTTTTTTAGATATCATCCCTTTATATTCAACTCATCTTGTGCCCTCTGTCTATGTATACATATACACAAAAATACACACACACCCATACATATATATGTATTTATATATACATACACCTGCCTATAACATACATTCATGTATATGTATACATGCATACATACATACATATATATACATACACACACACATATATACCCTTCAACTATCTTCATAAAGGGAAAACTCTCATAAGTTACAAGGATCATATTTCCATGTGAATATAAATAGTTCAACTTTAATAAATAATTTATGATATCTTTGTCCTGTTTACCTTCTCATGCTTCTCTTGCTTCTTGTATTAGAAAGTCAAATTTTGTTTTCAGCTCTGTTTTTTTCATCAAGAATGCTTGAAAGTCCTTTATTTCATTGAATGATCATGTTTTCCTTTGAAGCATTATACTCAGTTTTGCTGGGTATGTGATTCTTGGTTTTTATCTTGGTCCTTTGTTCTCCAGAATATTGTATCCCAAGTCTTTCAGTCCATTAATGTAGAAGATGCTAGATCTTGTGTTATCCTGATTGTGTTTCCACAATACTCAAATTGTTTCTTCCTGACTGCTTGCAATATTTTCTCCTTGACCTGGGAACTCTGGAATTTGGCTATAATATTTCTAGGAGTATGCTTTTGGGGATCTTCTTCAAGAATCAATTGGTAAATTTCTTCAATTTCTATTTTGCCCTCTGGTTCTAGAATATCATGGCAATTTTCCTTGAAAATTTCTTGAAGGATGATTGTTAGGCTCTTTTTTTATCATAGCCTTCAGGCAGTTCAATAATTTTTAAATTAGCTTTCCTGGATCTATTTTCCAGGTCAGTGGTTTTTCCAATGAAATATTACTTCTATTTTTTTTCATTTGTTTGGATCTGTTTTATGGTATTTTGACTTCCCATAAAGTCATTAGCTTCTATTTGCTCCAATCTAATTTCGAAGGAATTATTCTCTTCAGTGAGTTTTTCTTTTGTGTGTGTGTGTGTGTTCAGAATTCTAATATTCTTTTTTTTAATTTTAATTTATTTTCTTGGTTAAATCATTCATTTCCACAAGGTTTGGA
>JAQQSW010021699.1:0-10610 GCA_028646575.1 Pseudocheirus occidentalis
GCTGCCAAGAGAAATCCATTAAAATACTGCGGAAACACTATCAGGATGACCCAGGATCTGGCAGCTTCTACACTGAGGGATCAAAGGGCCTGGAATACAATATTTCAAAGATTAAGGGAGCTGGGATTAAAACCAAGAATCAACTACCCAGCAAAATTGAGCATATTATTCCAGGGGAAAATATGGTCATTCTACGAGGTGGAGGACTTTCAAGCATTCTTGCTGAAAAAACAGAACTGAACAGAAAATTTGACAATCAGACACAAGAAGCATGAGAAGGTAAACATGGGAAAGACATCATAAGGAACTTGTCAAATTCGAATTATTTGCATGCCAATATGGAAAAACAATAATAGTAACTTACGAAACTTTTCTTAGTATGAGGATAGGTGAACGGAATCCACATATGTGTATGTATATATACATATATATATATGTGTGTGTGTATACTTACACATATGTCTATATAGGAGGCTGTATATGCATATTAATACATATCTGATCATGTGTGCATATGTGTATATAGAGGGTATAGTATGAATTTAATATGAAGGGATGAGACTTTAAAAGGTGAAATTCTGAGGTGGGAGAGGACTAGAATGAGTGGAGACAGGGAGAGACAAAATGGGGTTAAACATCCCATATAGAAGAGGCAAGGATTAACTGTTACAACTTTACTTACAGTTACTCTCATTGAATTTGGCTTAGGGAAGAAATGGCATAAACTCTAAACTGGGCATCATGCCACATAGGAGAGTAGGGGGCATGGGGATGAGAGGGGGGAGTCTGGGGGAGGAATGCTGGAAGCACGCATTTCAATAAAGGGACAGGGACAGGGTAGAGAACAGAACAAAGGTGGGAGGGATAGGAAGGAGGGACATATGTTCACTGTTACAATATGTCCACTATGAAGATGTCCTGTGTAATTACACATGCACAGCCTGTATTGAATTGCTTGTCCTTCCAGTGGAGGTGGGTGACAAGGGAGGAATCAAAAGAATCTAGAATTTAAAGCTCTGCAATACTGGCAACTAGGAATGAAGATATACAGGGACTGGGGTAGGGAGACCCTCCCTGCCCTACCAGAAAGTTAGAGAGCAGATCAGGGGAGGGGCTTTACACTGGGATTGCTGTTTTAGGGTTGGGGCAGGGGAAAGACAGGGAGAAAATTTGTAATTCGAAAATCTCATGAAAATAAATGATGTAAACAGGAAAACAAATAAAAAAATTTATTTAAACTACAAAAAAGAAACTATAAAACAATTGTCAAAAGAATGAAAAAGTCCAAGAAAATGTGAGATATCACATTGGGAAAAACAAGTGATTTGGAATATAGATTGAGGAGAAATAATTTAAGAATTATTGGAATAGCTAAAAGTCAAGATTTTAAAAAAATTCAAGGAAAACTGTCCATATATCTTAAAACCATTGGAAAAAAACAGAAATTGAAATAATCCACCAATCACTTCTTGAAAGAGCTCCCAAAATGAAAATTCCCCAGGATACTGTAGCCAAATTCCAGAGTTCACAGGTCAAGGAGAAACTATTACAAGCATCTAGAACGAAACAATTAAAATACTGTGAAGTGAAAGATCTAGTATTTACTATAATAAAGGTGTAGAGACCCCTGCCTACAGAACAAAGGAGCTAGAATTACTACAAAGAATAACCTACCAAGAACAAAAAAGTAATTTATAGAGGAAATGTATGGACATTAAAATAAACAGTTTTCTAGGCATTCCTAGAGAATGGATATAAGACCAGAGCTGAAGAGAAAATTTTTAACATACAAGATTAAAAACTCACAAAACTGTCAACATGAATGAGAAATCAAGAAATATTAAATAAGGTTAAACTGCTTGACAAATAAAATATTTTGTATTTAATCCTAGAAGTGATAGGAAGCTACTAGATTTTTTTCAGTAGGAGTTAACATGAACAGACCTACATTTTAGGAAAATCACTTTAATGGCTAAATGGAGAGTGGATTGGAAATTCAGGCTTTAGGTGTCTGCACTAGAACAATAGGAGGGGCTTATTCAAGAGTTGTTGCAAAAGTGAAATCTACAGACTTTAGCAAAAGATTGGATATGAGGAGAGAGAGAGATTGTGAGGAATGTGGTAAAACTCCTAGGTTTTGAGCCTGGGGGGATGGTGTTGCCCTCTACAATTGAAGAGGTAAGGGAAACATTACAATCACAGAGAAGGTAGGATTGGTAGAGTGTTTAAGAGGAAAAGCTAGTAAGTTCCATTTTGGACACACTGAGTTTAAGATGTCTACAACACATTGATTTTGAAATGTCTGAAAGCTGGAGAATCAAGGACTGGAGATCAAAAGAGAAATTGGGGCAGACAGGTAGATTTGAAAACCACAAACATACAGAGGGCAATTAAATTTACAGGAGCTAATGAGATCACCAGTTGAAGTAGTATAGAGAAGAGAAGAGGGTCCAGAATCGAACCCTGAGAGTCATATACAATTAGAGATAGTGATCTGAAACAGGATCCAGCAAAGCAAAGGAGAGCAGGAGCAAGCAGTCAGATAGCCAGGTGTCTCCATGAGAAGAGATGAGAGCATTAAAAAGGAGAGAGTAATCAGCAATGTCAAAGGCTGCAGAGAGGTCAAGGAGAAGAGTATTGGGAAAAGGCCATCGAATTTGACATCTAAGAGATCTTTAGTAACTTTAGTAACATTCCATAGAATGATAAAACCTGGAGTCAGATTATAAAGGGCTAAGGAAGAGAGTAAGAAGAGAGAAAGCAGAGGTACCTATTGTAAACCTTTTCAGAGAGTTGTTTTTTTTGTTTGTTTGTTTGTTTTTACAAAGGGCAGAAGAGATAAAGGATTATAGTTAGTGGAGGTGGAAAGACTAAGTGAGGATTTTTCATTAAGCTTTAAAGTGTTTCATATGCACTCTCCCCTCCTCCCCCATCCAGTTGTTAAACACCAATACATCCTTGAATGCACTATATCATTACCATCTCATAATTAACAGAAAATGTAGAGAACATAAGATATCATTGTGCTTATTGTTTATTGATTATAAAAAAATTATTCAGTAGAACAAAAGACCACTTTTATATGCTCTTTTATAACAAAGTGTCTCCTCTTTATACGACAAGATAATTCAAGATTTCTAGGAAAATAAAATAAGAGAAATAATTCTGGTTTTCTAATAATAAGAAATTAAATAGTTTTCCAATAATAAGCATCAGGTGAGGTAAAACATTAGGGAGAAGTATGTTTACCAAAGGTCTTAAGAACATATCATATTAAACTTATGTTTACTTAATTCTTTTCACAATTGTCCAAAGTACTATCCATATCATGGTCATACTCATAAATAACGCCTGAAATAATCTCTCTGACAATCTCAATTCTGGTCTCATCCCAAATCCCACACAGAGGCACTCACTTAACTCATTTTCCTGGGACACATATAATGCTGACTGGTTAAATGTCATAGAAGGAAACCTTAGGGAGCTGCAACAAATTAATATAAAAGGTAATGGAAAAGATATTGCAAGAGAAGTGAAAGTTGCAATGGCCATTCAGTCCTCGTGTAGTTTGTGGTTCAATAAATATGGAGTCAAAAGACCAGGGTTCAAAACTTGGTTCTGCCACTAACTATGTGACATTGGGCAAGTCTTTGTCTTTCTGGGTCAGCTTAGTTATTCATAAACACAGTTTTGATTCACGTAACCAGTTGTTCTCACTAGTTGCCCTCTTCTAGGTATGATATTATGATCCAGTCATTCACTCAGCAAGCATTTATTAAGAGTGTTCTATGTTCCAAGAACTGTGTTAGATACTAGGAATACAAATTTAAAAAATCATATCTCATCTAAAATGTGTCACTCTAATGAGTGATATTAATGAACATAATTTTCCATCCAAGGTCTGACCAAAGCAGATTATAGCAAACGTACCACTTCCCTTATTCTGGACACTATGTTTATTAATGTAGCCCATAACTTCTCTGAAAGAATATAATCTCCTATTCTGACATATAACCAGGAATTTTTTTCATCAAGGGAAAAACAATTAAGCATAGATGGGAAGGGGCTAACACAGGTCTTCTCCTCATGAAAGGTTTGGGATGTAAGGATAAGCAGCAGGTTGACAGATTCTAGAGGAAATGCTTGTACCCATGCTGAAGCTTTGGCAATGAGACTATAGGGATGGTGGTATGGTAGACTAATGATGTACAGTGGCCAGGGGGTAAAAATGTGTTATTCTGGAGAGGAAGAAAACTCAGAGAAAGGTTGTTTCACTCTCCTTCTGGCCTTGGCATCTTCAAACAAAAACTCATTCTCCTCATGTTAATTGTCTCAGTTCAATATTAAATTTACACTTTATTCAAATTTCTAAATCTTTCCCCACTCTCCATAAATTGTTATTCAATTATATCTCCTGTGCTAGTACTGATGGTTTTCTGAAACTAAATGTATTACTTTTATACCCACACCTTATTTTACATATTAGAGTATAATAAATTTCCATCCGGATTCTAGATTTTCCAAATCCTACTTCCTTTGATAAGCACAGAGAAAGAGAAGGTTATCAAAGCTCTAATATGGCATGTCTATTTTAGGGTCATTTAGTCAGACTGGGGAAAAATTATGGTACCTTGAGTACAGTAAAAATTCCAAAAACTGTGAAATAAACAAAGTAAATATGTTTTAAAAAGCACTCTATCTGACAGGGATAATTAATATAATATATTGGTGCATTATAATAATATTTTTCCTGAGGAAAATATGTGAAACATGGAACTAAAATAGCATGTAGGTTTCTGAAAACCTTTAAGTAAAACTATATTTCATTTGTAACTATAAATTAGATAATCAAAGATCCCTTTGCCTCACAATAATTATATAGCAGATGTTGAAACAATACACATAAAATATGTTCTTTTTCTTTATGTAAGTATGCAATAAGACCTTGTAAAAATAAGATCTGTTTATCTGATTGTTATTCTGAATTTAATTTAAAAATAAAAACAAAACCAGGAAATGGCTCATTCAATATTTATAATGCAAGAATATTTAATCATAAACCTTTTCCGATCTCTGAAATATATCAAATAAACATAAATATAATAGAAGGTATTTTGAAATGAATACAAATATATAATATAAATTATGAATAATTGAAATTACCAGCCCAAAGTTATTTCATTTTTAGGTAAGCAGGTGCTTGCTATTTGCAAGGCTGATTGGTACTTAGAATATCCAGAACTTACAGAGCAAAGGAGTCTCTCATAAATATTCCTATCTAAAGGCAGAAATGGACTGAAGACTGAACTTCTTAACAATCTCTTCTGGACTGTCAAGAGACTATTGTTAACAGTTTATTCAAGAGAGCAAACTTCCTTTCAACAACAAAGGCCAGTGATTACTTCCTACCATGTATAGATTCTGTAAGGCGATGAAAACACTATTGTAATGATCCTTGAAGAAAAAGGAGAATGTGTACCTTCCTCTCTTCTTTGTGAGGTGAGGACCATGAATGTGGAACATAGCATAAACTATCAGATTCAGGAGATAGGTTGATTAGTTTTATTGAATTTGCTTTTCCTCTCCTTTTTGTTATTTGCTACATGAAATGGCTTTCAGGGGATGGGAAAGATATATCTAGAAATAAAAGTGATACGACTGATTAGTACTGAAAGTTGGTTTTGGTTTTGGTTTTGAAACAAAACACTGCACTCTTCTCAACAGTGGTTTCACTTTTTTTTTCCAGGGATAATCACAAAGTCCACAGCTGGTCAGTCCTCATTAGGTGAGAAGTGGCTGATGCTGGCTCCTTGATTCAGGCTTCTCCAGGTCCCCTGGAGGGGGCATACAAAGGATAAAGTATTCCTATGCTGAACACACACCACAGAAATTAGGTGGGTCTTAAATTTTACAACTAAAGGCTCCCCCTTCCCCTTCTCATTCATTATTTTCCCCTTCACTTCATAATCTATGCCTTGAGGACTTGGAGTCATACAATTGGTTGTGATAAAGTTATCTTTTCCTCACTTTCCTACACATGCTCCTCCCTAAGTCCTTAGGATTTGGTAGCATCATGATTGGTTTAGGACAGGAGTTCTTAACCATTTTTGTATCACAGACATCATTAACAGTCTAATGAAGTCTACTGGCTACTTCTCATATTAATATTTGTTGCCTACATTCATAATTAAGAGTGTTAAATTTCAGTTTGAGGTTAATGAAAATAAAGATGTATTTTTTTTTCCTATCCAAGTTCATGGACCACCTAAAATCTATCCATGAACCCTTTGGGTGTCCATGGAGCCCAATTAAGAATACCTGATCTAGGAGTTGTAAAAGGGGGCCAGGTCTAGGGTTCATCAGAAAAATCATTACACATCATATGTAAATGGGGTGGAAGTTACAGTTTCTTTTTAGATAACTTCAAAAATAATGGGGCACAGGCTCTGGAAAACCCCTTGAATTCTGATTGAATCTTCCCACTTGTTGAGGCATTTGCCTGGGGCCATAAGCCTTTTATTATAGCAAGGTCCAAATCTCTTACTCTTACTACTCTAGCCCTCCATTGTCCATCTACAGCCCCCTCCACATCCTATCAAAGTGTATATACATACATACATACATACATATATGTATATATGTTACCCTTAAACTAGTCTACCCCTCCACTGTCTGTCATCTCCAGGTAGCCTTCAGCTATTTCCCACCCTTAATCCCATTCTTGGAGTCTGACTTCAGTTTCTCAAGATCCTCCTTAGACTCCTCCTGAAGACCCTCCCCAAATCCCTCCTCTAGACCACCCCCTAGATGCCTCCCACAATCTTTCTGCATATAAAATCCGTCTTGCCTCCATGAAGGGGCTGAGATTAATCTAGCACAAACTTACTCTGTGTCAGGTTATTCTGACCCACTTGTCAATATAAGCTTCACAGATACTTAGGCTCCTTAAGAGTCTACCCATTATGATGAATATTTAATAAGCTTTGCTTTACTTTGGCTGAAAGAAGACTTGAGTTAAATTCATTCAGAAGGACCCAACATGTTGGTATTTTGGAGTCTTGAGCATCCCTAAACCCTAAACCTCAACAGAAGGAAGTGAATTTCAAAATATCCATGTCAGTTATACTCATTGTATCAGGGTCTAGTTTTCTCTCTCCTAATATATGGGTGATGGCACTTTCACTAATGCCAACTAGTGGGAATGCTATGGAAGGACAGTCACCTAATATCTAGTGCAGCTAATTTACCATGGCAAATATGAAAGGGTCCTTTAGGCCTATATATAGCCTTGTTTCTAAACTAATACAAATGCATGGTGGACAGAAGGGAAGTCAAATGGGCAGGGTCACACCACTCACCTATCATCAGCCCTGAAAAAAAGGGTATTCTGCTATTTTAAAAATTATTTTCTATTCCTTCCTTCCATTTCTCCCCAACAACCAATTAAGGAAGGAGAATTTTTTGGAAAAGATTAAAGCAATCTTGAATCTTACCTCAAGAATCATCACTTGTAGGCTGAATGAAGACTTTTCCTAGTTTCTTCACAAGCTCTGTTTTTGCTGCTCTGTATTATTATTATTAACTAACTTAACTCCAGCCCTGTTGGAGAGGCAGGCCTGTGTACCCAGTTGTACTAAGGATAGTTGCCCCAGTGTAGATTCTATGTACTTGAAGGGTGTCTGTGGTAGTCTAGAAAACTGTTCTGGTTTTCTGAGGTTACCCTTTCTGTCTGTTCAATACATCTCCTATTTTTGACTAAAATCACTTCATTTTCTGGAATTTTCTATACCTGGAAGCTCCATGAAATTATTTCCCATGCATATGCAACCTCCCTAACTGGAAACTACTTAACCATGCCTTCAGAGGTATAAAAATCATCTGTGCACTTGAACAAAAAATGCACAATATGCATATCTTTCTTAAGATCTCTCTCTTTCCATCTATCTACATATATGTATATGTATATATACACATCTGTATATAACTATAGATACACACACATCTATATATACATTCATCTATGCATCTTGGAGTGTATGTGTATGCATATATATACATATATGTACACATACATATATTTTTGTATGTACATACACATATGCAAACACACACACCACACTTCTGGGAGAGAGAGAATTGCATTCTTACTTTTACTTTATTACAAAAGAAAAAGAGTGGAAATCTTCAGAAGAAAAGGAAAATATTATAACATCTGGACCCTCTGGAACAGAGAATGAACTTATGAGAATCTCTAAAGTGGGTTAAAAACTCACTAAGAGATATGAATGAATATCTGGGACTTAGGATGATAGATATAATATCTTTCAAAGATGAATTTTAAAAGACAAAAATGAGAAATGACAGCTTAGAATGAGTATGAAAAATCCTAATAAAGCAAAGAACTGTAAAAGGTGAACAGAGGTACAGGTAGAAGACAAAAATGCAAGGATGGCAAAACAAATAACAGAGTAAAACTTAAAAAAACAATAGCAGTTCAACTAGAATATTGCGAATCTTTACAAACAAAATGAATAGAGTTAGACGACCACTTGATGAAACAATCTGGAAATTATTGGGTGCCTAGAAAAATTCAAAGATACAATGAATATGAGTATCAGGATGGTCTAATACAAGAAAAACTAAAGAATAAACAATATCAATATAAAAGCACATAAGTGTTACAGTGGATTTTTTTTTAAAAAAAACTATCAATAAATATGGGACTTTTATATATTAAAAACCACTAGCAAACAGAAATATAAAGACATTGTCCTTATTTTTTCAAAAACATTCCTCTAAAATCAAGATTTGGTATTAATTTAATGGTAAAATACTAGAAGTAGAAGACTGAAGCAAGGATGCCCATTATCACTCTTATTATTTACTATAGTACTCAAATATTGGCTATAATAATTACAAGGAAAGCAAATTAAAGGAAAAAACTAATAAAAAAAAGATAATCCCTCTTTGTAAATGTAAAGTCCAATCTCTTACACAATGATTTACTTAGAATATCCTAGAGAATTTACAACAATATTTAAGTCATTTCAATAGAACAGAATTCCTAATAACGAATGCAGAAAATGCCATTGCATTTTCTGTGTATTATTATTTATCTGTGTCTGTGTATTATTAGCAAAAGCCAAGAAGGAAATAGATACACTTAAAAATCTAGCAGTTAACATACCAAGTAAGGTATCGGATTTATATAAAGCTATAAAACATTTTTAAGAAAAGCAAAATAAATGGAGAGTCAGTGTTCATGGCTGGGTTATGCCAACTAGGTTAGCAAAAATTATGATATTACTGAAATTACTTTGCATATTCCACATTCAAGAATGAGGAAGGTGACATGGGGGTAGTTAAGTGGCTCAGTGAATAGAGCACCAGCCCTGAAGTCAGGAGAACCTGAGTTCAAATCCTGCCTTAGACACTTGACATACTTAGTAGCTGTGTGACTTTGGGCAAGTCACTTAAGCCGCAGTTGCCCTCCAAAAAGCAAAAAAAAAAAAGCATTTCTAATAAGGAAGTTGACAGTATCCTTGTATTCTTCCCTGGTCAGGCTATATTTTGAATAGTATATTCAGCTCTGCATGGCATATTTTACAAAGCATATTGATAAGCTGGAGAGTGGCAATAAGAAAGCAAGTAGGATAATGAAGATTCCTGAATGCATGCCTGTAAAGCCAAGCACCAACAGATTCCCAAAAGAATGCTACTGTGAACAGCTTTTCAGATTCGGATTAAACAGTAATAGTGAACACTCTGTTTATTCCATTACAGATCAAGGTTCAGTACAATATTCACAATATACTATTCTCAATATTACATCTTATCACAGAAAGTCACAATATAGTGTTCATAACAGCTTAACATTGGAATGGCCACACAGTTTTCACTACAGTGGTCACAATATTTAGAACAAGGAACAAAAGAAGAATCACCTGGTTTCCCTAAGGGGAAAATTCTTCTCACTTAAAGATTCAATCAATCAATTCACAATATACTAATTTTCCACTCATGGGGCAACCATTAACTTAATCAGTCACTCATCTAGCAGTCAGTCACTAAGCTAGATTCCCAGTTACTAAATATCATTAATCACTAATACAGTCATTAGAAAACCACACAAATTTTTGATCCCCTGGTTTCCAGCAAACCTCAGTTTAGTCCAAGGGGAGGCCTTTTCTTCATCTTGACTTTGGGAGGTTTCTCTGATTCCCTGGATCCCCTTCCATGGTTCCAGCTCCCTCCTTAATCTGCCAAATAATCACCTGGATTCAGAAGCAGATAGCTGCCAGGTCCTCGTCCAGTTCTCAGGGTAATCCCTGGCACACACTGAAGTTCACAGAGTTCAGCACATCTCAAACCCTTCACCACTTCTCTTGTCCGGAACTCAAGGACCAGCCAGGCCATGAATAAACAAAGTCTTATCCTGGTCATGCTTCTTCAGTCTTCCAGCAGTTCATCTGGCTCTTTGACCTTCATCAGATTCTGGTCTCAGGAAAATTCCAATTCAGTTTTCAGTCAGCTTCCAGATACTGGGAGAGAAACTCACTCTCTCTCTCTCTCTCTCTCTCTCTCTCTCTCTCTCTCTCTCTCTCTCTCTC